>NW_023610894.1:0-212380 GCF_013339725.1 Rhipicephalus microplus | reverse complement strand
AAAAGTGCACGTTTCGATGATGGGAATCGTAGAGCTGTCTTTGGTGCTCCTGTGAGGCCTGCAAGCGGCTGCGGGCGAGTTGGCGTGCGTGGTCAGCTCGCGTGATGGCTTCGCCGGCATACTCAGTGACCGAGGGCAACAAGGTGTCAAATGGTAGGGCGGGTTCTGGGCCGTATAGTAGATAGAATGGTGAATAGCCGGCAGTGTCGTGACGTGACGAATTATATGCGAACGTCACAAATGGCAAATGAACGTCCCAGTCCTGGGGGTCGGCCGCTACGTATTTAGAAAGCACGTCGGTTATGGTGGGGTTGAGGCGCTCCGTAAGACCGTTCGTTTACGGATGGTACGAAGTGGCAAACTTGTGCTTGGCAGATCAGGAGCACAGGATTTCATCAACGACAGCTGATAGGAAGGTCCGGCCCCGGTCAGTGAGAAGTTGGCGTGGAGCTCAACAACCGTGAGCACGCCATTGGCGTTGTATGTTGTCATGCTCTTACATGACACATGAGTCTGGATTATCATTTTTGCACAAGTCATATATTTTGTCATCTGTTGATGTCTCGTAATACCAAACTTGGTATATCTGGAGTTAGCAAAACGGCCGCTAACTCTCTATAGGACGCCTGGCGTTGCCGACGCGACCAGCGTCCATCGGCGTGGCCCGACGGCAACCGCCACGAATTTCGCGCCAATACGTTAACGAGAAGACTGCGCCTCCTTCTTTTCGAGACGGAGGGACGCCGGGCATGCCGAAATGCGCATGCGTCAAAGCAACGCAGTGCAGCGCTCGCCTGCTAATATATGGCATGACTGGTGCCTGACGTGGCGACGCCGGCGTAACGCAATAAAATGAACGCCGGTGAGCGCGCGCACCACGTCACGTCGAAATGTGTTGGTGCCTTTACTGTGGCATGTAGTCATGTTCTCACATGACACGCACCTAATGATTATCATGTTTGCACCAGTCGCATACCTTCGTCATCCATTGACGTCACGTAATACTAAATTTGGCATATGTGAAGCTAGCAAAACGGCCGTGAGTGCATCACAAGTGCGGCATGTAGTCATGTTGTTACATGACACGCATGTCGTAAGGATAATGTTTGGATGTGTCATTTACCTATGTCATCCGTTCGCGTAGCGTAGTACCGAGTTTGGTAAATGTGAAGCTAGCGAAACGGCTGCAAGCGCATCTTGAGCATAGCATGTAGTCATGTTGTTACATGACATGCATCTTATGCTTGTCAAGTTTGCACCAGTATCATACCTTCGTCATCAATTCACGTCCCGTAATACCAAATTCGGTATGAGTGAAACAAGCGAAACGGCTCCCAGTGCTTCATGAGCGTGACAAGTATTCATGTTGTTACATGACACGCATTATAGATTATCACGTTTGCACCAGTCACACACCTTCGTAAACCATTCACGTACCGTATACCAAATTTGCTATATGTGAAGCTAGCGAAACGGCCGCGAGAGCATCATGAGCGTGGCATATAGTCATGTTGTTACGTGACACGCATTTTATTATTTTCATGTTAGGGTCTGTCACTTGTGTTCGCATGCAATCATGTCATACTATACCTGTTTTGCAACATCCCATGTGAACGAAACCACCGCAAGCGCTGCAAGACTATGGATGGATGGAAAAACTTTATTTTTTGCGATCACATCACCCTTCTTTACACAAATGAAGCAATAGAATAGTGAGCAGTGTGAAATACTGGAGTTACCTTCACACAAAATATGCTTTGGGATTTACACATCGAATCAGTTTTAGGCAAGCTATCTCGTGTGGTTGTTATGATGGCGCGTCACAGATTGATATTACCTTTTAAAATAAAGCTTCTTGTTTACAATGCGCTCTTTTTTTCTTCCTTGTTATTGTTTTTTGGTATGGGGTACGACGACATATACAAATCTTGAAAGACTTCATGTACTGCAGAAAAAATTTCTACGGGCGCTTTTCCATCGTCACATCAAGTGGTCTTCTGGGCTGGAAAAGTTTCAACAGGCATCGGCCCCGTCTCTGCATCGGCAAGCTTCGTTTCCAATGTGCTTCCTGCGCCTGTGCGGATGCATATGAAAGGCCTGACGTCATCACCCTGGGCATCTATAAAACCAACAGTGCACGACGGATCGGCTAGTGGGCACGGCGAGGCTGCACGGGGCAAGATGTTCACCGCGCCTCCCGTTTTATTGTTGCAGGTTAGTTGTACTTATTCGTACCGATCTGACGAAAGATGCCTTCTTGTTGTGCCGTGCCCACGGACGATGCTTTGTATACTATGTGATTGTGCGCATGCATGTAAGCTATTGTTGTGTGGGGACATTGAAGAAAATCCAGGACCTACCGTTGAAGAGATGCTAGAGTCACTTATTAAAGGCCAACAAGCTATCCGAAATGATTTGCTAGAAGTAAAACAAAGAGTTGAGCAAACAGAACAAATGGTGATGTCTCTGGGAGGACGGTTAAGCCATTTGGAGAGCGAAACGAAAGGAATGGCTGCGAGAATGGATTCTTTTGATGGTGTTAGGGAGGTTGTCATGACTTTGCAGGAGACAATACGTCTGCAACATGCGAAGATAGTCGACCTTGAAGACAAGGGTAGGCGTAATAGTTTGGTTGTATTTGGCGTTGAGGAGGCCTCGAAGGAAAGTGAACTCGACTTAAGACGACTGATTCTCGACGACATCTTCAAAAAAACTCTAGGAGTAACTTGTTCGTCTGTTGATAGAATTCATAGAATAGGTAAGCCGTCTTCAAATCGCCCTGTGATCCTTTACTTCAGTAATTTCACTGAAAAACAAGCCGTCATGCTCAACGCTAAAAAACTTAAGGGAACAACTGTCTTCATTCAAAATGATTATTCGCAAGAAACACTAAGAAAAAGACGATCGCTTTGGCAGAGTGCCAAATCTGAAAAGACGCTTGTGCACGACATGGATGGAAAAACTTTATTTCGTCAGAAAGCAACTGAGGATGATTCCTTGTTAGATGGCCATCAACCCAAGGTTGGCGGCGACCTGTGTGGCCCACTCCACGACCCTTAACTTGACGACTGGGTCTGAGCTGGTCAACACGGCCTCCCAGTGCTCAAGAGAGGGATCACGCATAATATCCACCGGCGGCGGCACTATGCTACATTCCCAAAGTATGTGATCATATGTTGCCATAGCCTGATACCATTTGCATTGCGGCTTAATCTCCTCCGGGTACATTTTGTTCAACACGTAAGGGTTGGGAAAAGATCGCGTCTGCAGTTTTCTCCAGACGCATTCCTGCGCCTTAGTCAACCGCTTGTGCGGGGGCGGATAAAACCTCCGCTCTAGTTTATAATGATTCGTTATGTCATGAAAAGACACCAGCCCATCTCTCGCGGACCTCCCCGGAACTGGCGGCTCACCTACCCGGCTGACGAAACCTCGAGCATTCAGGTGAGCCGCCTCGTTCCCAGGGTTCCCAGAGTGTGCTGGTACCCAGACAATTTCTATTTCTCTCATTTCTCGTCCCGTGGCCCTATGCAGAAATCGTGCAGCGGTCGCCGATATTCTGCCCCTCGCCAGATTTCGGATGGCTGTCTTTGAATCACTGAAAATCAAATCTGACTGCGAATTAGTTATAGCTAGCGCTATTGCCGCTTCCTCTGCAGTTTCCGAGGAGCGGGTTTTGACCAATCCAGAAGCGATCAAGCGCCCCCGCCTGTCCACCACCACAATCACAAAAGCGTCTTTGTCCTTATATTCCGCAACATCTGTATAGACTGCCGCTTTGTACTTGCCGTACTCAACGTGTAAAGCTCTGGCTCTTGCCTGCCTGCGCTGCGTATGGTGAATCGGATGCATATTTTTGGGCAAAGGTTTTATGTACAGGGCTTTATGTAACTCTCGCCGCACCTGAATTTTAGCGTCCCCAGTGGGAGCCTCTGCTACAATGCCAATCCTTTCCAATATAACCCTGCCCGCTTTGGTTGTCGAAAGCCTAGCGTGCTGCATCACCAGATGCGCCTCCCATAATTCATCCAGGGTGTTGTGTACCCCTAGTTTTAACAGCCTTTCTGTAGGCGCGTTGTTAGGCAACCCAAGCGCTGCCTTGTAAGCTTGCCAGATCATAGCCTCGACCTTACCTTTTTCTGCGGCATCCAACTTCATATAAGGTGTCGCGTAAGTAATCCTGCTGAGCACAAACGCCTGTACCAGCTTACAGAGTTCTTTTTCTTTAACCCCGCTTTTACGGTTAGCGATTCTTCTGATTAGCCTGACAGTAGCATTGACCGTGGTCTTAAGTTTTTCAAGGGCCACCCTATTCTTCCTGTTAGTTTGCAGATATAGGCCAAGAATTCTAATCGTTTGAGCTTCAGCTACCGGCCTACCCCCTACCTTTACCTCTAACGGCGGTGGCGGAACATAGTGTCTTGCATGTAGCCCTCTGGGTTTGTCCCGAACCACAAAGAGCTCGGACTTTGGCTGAGAACATGAAAGTCCCGCCTCCCCTGCCAACTCTTCGACAATATAACTGCCTGTTGCAGTGTTTCTTCCAGATGCGCGTCACTACCCCTGGTTACCCATAGAGTAATATTATCTGCATAAAATGTGTGTTTGAGTCCCGGTATCTCCTCCAGCCTTGGCGGTATTTTAATTAAGGCGATGTTAAACAGGAACGGTGACAAAACTGAACCCTGCGGCGTCCCTTTGCCTCCCAACGCGAATGAGTCCGATTTGATATCTCCTATTGAAATTTCTGCGGTTCGGCCCTCCAAGAATGATCTGATGTAGCGAAATGTCCTGACCCCTGGGCCAATTTCCGATAGGTTATTCAATATTGCCTCATGCGAAACATTGTCGAAAGCTTTATTCAGGTCAAGCCCTAATACAGCTTTGGTGCCCGTGCCATGCCCGGGATTGACTACATCATGTTTTAACTGTATCATGACATCCTGTGTGGACAAATTGGCCCTGAAACCTATCATAGTTGGGGGAAAAATGGCCTTGTCCTCTGCATAATTCTGAAGCCTGTTGAGAACCACGTGCTCCATCAATTTGCCCACGCATGATGTCAGCGATATGGGGCGCAGGTTTTCCAAGCAGAGTTTCTTGCCTGGCTTCGGAATAAATATAATCCTAGCATGCTTCCATTGTGCTGGGATCTCCCCGGCCACCCAATACTCATTTATCAAGTCAGTGATCGCCCCGACTGATTTGAAATCTAGGTTTCTCAGCATTTTATTAGTAACTCCATCCGGACCTGCGGCAGACGTAGTACGCAGCTGCCCCATGGCAAACTCCACCTCCGCAATTGTGAACTCTTCATCTAGGTCGGAGTTTTCCACCCCCGAGTAGTGTGGTAAGTAACCGTCTACTCCATCAGTTATGTGCCGATTCCGGAGTTCCTGTATAAACTCTCCAATTGTGCCTTTATATTGATGCATTAATCGAGTCATTTGCCCTCGTTGCGCCGATTTTGTTGCTGCCGGATCCAAAAGATGCCTTAACAGCTGCCATGTCTTTTTGCATCCAAACTGTCCATTCATGCGATCACAAATCTGGCCCCACTGCTTGCCTTGCAACTCAATTGCATAATTTTCGATTTTGCGTTCTAACTTGGCAGTCCTTCTGCGAAGGACGCCATTATGTTTTTGCTTCTTCCACCTTCTCAAGAGACTCGCGTGCGCTTCCCACATGTGTAATAGTCTCGAGTCAGCGGTAAACTCCTCCTGCTCGACTGGCACTTCTACCGTGGTATTACTTACATCCTCCTTGAGCGCCTGTACCCATGCATCCAGGTCATTAATTTTCCCGTGTACAGTGTCTGCTCTGTTTTTCCTAAATCTGTCCCAATCTGTAATTCTATGCCCCCTCACTTTGTCTTTATGCTTCGCAGCGCTAAACGTCGTGGAAAGGATATAGTGATCACTTCCTAGCGCTTGTCCCGTGTTAATCCACTTTGCATTACTGATGCCTCTAAAAAACGTAAGGTCTGGGGAGGTATCCATGCTTATGCTGTTGCCTATCCTCGTATGATCTTGTGGATTGTTTAACAGCGTCCATCGCAGATCCCGGGCAACTTGCCAAAGCCGATTGCCCTTTGGGCTGGCTCGAATATAACCCCACTCCGGGTGAGGCGCATTGAAATCTCCTACCACTATAAGCGGAGCGCGAGCTGCTAACCGTTGAGTTTGAATCAGGAGTTGTGGCAAGCCCAATCCTTTATCTTTTGGAGAACTATACACATTAACTAAAAACAGACTCTTCTCATACTTTCGTTTAGGCAAAATCTCAAGCAAGACATAGTCTTCCCTGCTGCTATCTACGGAATGCTGAATGGCAGTGATGTTGCGATGGACTAGCACGGCTGTGAAGACGCGTGATACGCCCCTTGAATCAGTTCCTGGCGCTGTAAATGCCTTAAATCCAGGTAATTTTACTGAACCACTAGCCTCCTGTAAGGCTATTATGTCTGGTTTACTGTCCAGATTTTGTACGTGCAACTGCAGGTTACCCCGCTTTTGACGAAAGCCCCTGCAGTTCCACTGCCAAACCTCAATTTGCTGGCGAGGCGCCATGATGAGGCACCAGGTTGACTAATGGCACTTGGCCACCCACGGGAGGCAGTCTTGCCTCCAATAGAGTATGAAGCTGCTGAAACATGCCCATGACCTGGGTTGGGAATCCTTAAATTCAGTGGATAGCATGCCGAGACGCTCCTCTATTGTGTCTAATCTGGCTTCGATCTTTTCGACTCGAGCCTCCAACCTATCCTGTCTTTTCCCTTGTTTGCCTACTTTATCCGCAAGTGTTGTTACATCCGACTTAAGACTAATGACCTTAAAAACAGGCTGTGGCATGTCTACTGGTGACGTTTCGGCTAATCGTTTTGCGTTAGCTACCTCATCCCCCGGCAGTGGTCTCTTCACTGTCCCCCGATTCTCCACTTCCCTAGCTGCACTCTCCTGTACGCGAGCAGACGCCTCTTGCGTCGCTTTCTGTAGGCCTTGCACTGCTGGTGCCTGTGTCCCCTGCCGTTGGTCGTTTCTAAGTGCGCGTTCCATCTCTGCAATTCTGTTTTCCATTCTTTTAATCAAGTCTCCCTGTCGCTGAACCAGCGCTGCTAACTCCCTCTCTCGAGCGGTTTCGTTCTGGGAGGCCGTGCCTGACAAGCTCACCTTTTTGTTGGTGTCGCGTGCGCAGCTGTTGGTACTGGATGCTCGTCCACCATCTTGGCCGCCCCCGCGCCCTGGCAATGGCGGGAAGGAACTCGACCGGTCCCTGCTTTTGCTTCTGCCTTCTTTACCCCTCGGTGACCGCTCAGTGGCCCTCGAGGAAAGCTTATCGTTGCCAGCTTCGCTATCTCTTTCGATGCTCTGCTGTCGGCCTGTCGGTGGCTTGCGAGCCAGGCGAAACTTGCAGTTACGGCTCCCTGTGTGATGCGCACCATGGCACACGATGCAGACCAGCGTGCACGTAGGTGGCTCTCCTTCTGGCGGGGCAGGATGGTCCTTCCCGCAACGGTGACATGGGTTGCTCTTCGGACGATAGCAAACGTCCGCTCGATGTCCAACTCGTCTGCAGTTGTAGCAGGTGTCGACTAAATTTCTGTACGGGATCACAGCGTACAGACAGTTCCAGTAAGTAATCTGCCGGGGTATGTGTTTTCCCCCGAACGTAATCTGAATCGCCTTTGACTTTCCCAGAGGTCTCACGTCCAGAATGTCTATGCCTTCATTCTTCTTCAGGAATCCCGCCCGAACTTCTTCCACTGGGCATCCATCATAAGCATTATAAATCACTCCCCTCACGGAGTTCTCCAACGGCGCCACGAACGCCGAAACCGGCAGGTCACGATCACCCAGCTTGAGCGTCTTCACAGTCGCATATGCCCCACTGCGATTTATGCACGGTGTGCTCACCGTCAACGTGTTGTTTGTGCCATTAACCCGCACAATGTCTTCTTCCGCGGCAATCGCACTCGTTAGACGCGCTGCTGCTCTCAATGCACATCCGAGTTCCCTCGCTGTCACGACACTCAAGTCCCAGTTCTGGGGCCTGTACACAATCTTGAAATCCGTGGCTGGCAACTTGAGAAACGGTCCGCGTTTCTTCCATACCGGCGCTTTCCCCCGCTTGACTTGCTGCGCTCCGTGCGTCTTGCGCCCGTCGCTGCCGGCCTGCGTCTCGCAAGGCTTACTCTTGGCGTTGTCGCCATGCCGAGTCTTCTTAAATCGGTCCTGTGCCTTCAGCACTGGAGCCCACTCTCCCGCTTCAAAATCTTCGGGTGTTATAGTCTCCCCTTCGACGTAGTACTCCATCTTCAGCCCAACAAGATCCACGGTCACCGGGCACAAGTCAGACGCCGGGCGACGCGGCCCAGGCCAGGCTTGGCCTAGGAGATAGGCCTAGCCTTGCCACCGCGGGGTTGATAGGAAAATCTCGGAAACTCCAAAAACGGGGACAAACTTGCCTAAACGAGTGGTGTCTGTAGGTACAGGGCAACTCCTGCAGACGAGCCCACTGACAGCAACTAGAAACAGATATCTTCGACTGACCTTGTTAGCGGGTTCTTAGTGAGGCTCTAGAACATTTCCCGGGGTTCTCAGTTGTGAGCAGTCTTATGATTCTTGAACATTGCAGCAGTATCCTAAAATACTAGGGGTATCCGTACTTCTTTATTAACGCTAAAGCGTTAAAGAGCTCGTTTCGCCCGCCCAATTCCCGGCGCCAGCGTCGGCGTCATTAGTTGTAAGCAAAAAATAATATTCTGTGTGACTAAAAACTGATAAATATGCAAAAAACGTTCTCGAGTATAATAAATTTCGTGTGTGAGGGAGGCTCGGACAAAGTCGTTTGCGTGGAAAAAGGTGTTCTGCCGCAAACGCATCTGCTTCGAAATACAGTGAAAATAAATTCTTTATCTTGAATGCAGTAAAAAAATAAAAGGCAGATTCCAAGTACAGTGGAAATCGATTACATGTGAAGCACGAATGAGAGATGTTTATATGTCACTGTAAAATCAGCACAACGTTACGAAGTGGAGGTGAATGATGCAGCACATGACTTCTGTGTCATGATTATCATGTTTGAATGTATCGTTTACTTTCGTCCTCTATTCACGTCACGTGATACCAAATTTATTATATGTGGAGCTAGAGAAACGGCCGTGAGCACGCTATGAGCAATGTAAGTTGTCATGTTCTTATATGGCACGCGTGTCAGGATTATCATCTTTGCGTCAGTCATGTATTTTGTCATCCATTCACGTCACGTAACACCAAGTTTGGTATATGTGTAGCTTGCAAAACGGCCACGAGCGCATCATGAAAGGCCCAATATAGTCCAATGTAGCGTTGACACGCGCGCACGCTGGGCACAGCGACGCTACGTTAGCAAAACTTGAGCAATCTATAGTCTGACGCCAGGCGCGACCATCGTCTGTCAGCGAGGCCTGATGGCAACCGTCGCGCAATGCGGCATGCAGTATTTCATGCCGATGCGTTACTCAGACTACACTGCGTCTCCCTCTTTTCGTGATGGAGGTACGCCAGACTAGCAGAAACGCGCATGCGCCAAAGCAACGCAGCGCGGCGAGCGCCTGCGAAGACCAGCGCCTGGCCTGGCAACGCCGTCGTGACGCGACTAAATAAACACCGGTGAGCACGCACACGTCGACGCGTCAAAATGTATTGTTGCCTTGACTGTGACATGTAGTCATGTTCTCACATAGACGCATATCATGGTTATCAGGTTTGCACCAGTCGCATACCTTCGTCATCCATTGGCGTCACGTAATACCAAATTTGGCATATGTGAAGCTAGCAAAACGGCTGCGAGCACATCATGAGCTTGGCATGGAGTGATGTTACATGACACGCATGTCGTGATTATCATGTTTCGATGTGTCATTTACCTATGTCGTTCATTCACGTTGCGTAATACCGAATTTGGTTCAAGCGAATCTAGCGAAACGGCCGCGAGCGCATCGTGAGGGTAGCATGTAGTCATGTTGTTACATCACACACATCTCATGTTAAGCATGTTTGCACCAGTATAATACAAACTAAACGAAAATGACCTGAAATAACCTCAAAAACTGGGTAAACCATTTGTCCTCTAGCGCACTACTTTTCGTGGTTTTTTTTACCACCTACTATCGAGGTAAAAATTTACTCTCGTGCTAACTGAGTTTTTGAACGTTGGGAGAGTAGTGGTTATTTATCCCAGTGAGGTTTTGAGCGAGTATAGAGAGAGTAAATTATTACTGCCTTCACAATGTTTTTAGGTGATTTCTGGGAGCTGTTTCTGGTGGTAAAAAAATAAAAATTGACGGGTGCATTCGCCCAGAGTCGATAAATTTATTAAATAGCAGAATTGATTGAATTTATTTAACGACAGAATTGGTGACACACAGATTCAAGTACAGACAAACAGGCACACACAACAAATACAGAATAATACACCACTCGAACAGACTGCACACGTTGCTCGCCTACACTTCGACAATCCGGTATATATAGGCACGAATTTTTGACCGGCCGTGTAGTACTGGTAGGAGAGCTCTCTTTTTTCGCATCGATCAACAACAATGGTTGAAGGTGCAAGCGTAAACTTAAAGTGCGCCGCAGGGCACTGAATGTAACACCGACCTTTTATAATAAATCTACCCGATCTCACCTTTTTGATTATCCAATAATTACTTGGCACACCGGGCTCATGGCCCCACGCGTATTAGCACTGCTGATGCACAAGTCCATAAAATATACCTAAGTACGCACAAACCGTGGTAGCTCAATGATTTTCATTGAGCGATGGTGTACAAACACAGTAGCAGCACGTATTCATCCCAACGGGCGTAGAAGAGCGGTCCACGCCTGCATACAAGCTGCTCACCGACGGCGCGCTAGGCCTTTTCGAGGAGCACGGCTATCCGATGAAACACAGCTGGCGATCACAGAACACATATCCTGTGCGAATTTCGTCGTCATTTCAGACACAAATGAACACGTGACCACTAACTTACGGGGACGGGGCGGTGTGCGCATACTTACAACGAAAGACTACCGTCCGGGTTTTCTTCGTGCTTACCGGCAGCTGCTTGTTGGTTCCGTCTGCCTCTTATCGGCTTCGTGCTACATGTTTGAGAACAGTTGGTGCATGAGGCGAGCAAATCGGGCAGCACTTTACTTATGCAGACATCGCCTACTGTGGAACAAAATATATGCTATGCTTCTTTCACCTGCCCCGGCTACACACTCCCACTGGTCACTAGCGGCCGCAGCTCCGGTGCTGACGACAGAGTGAAGCATTTTGCTTATTGCTTCTCCAGTAGGCAAGTCATGGACGATGACACCAGATTGATTTTGTTAACACTCGCAGATCTTCGCGATTCGGCTCGGAAGCGAGATATCCGCGACGTGCAGGTTCGGAGGCGCTCGGAAGTGCACGGTCGCTCGATCATGTAGAAAACACGTGAGATCCATCAGCCCAACCAGACACACAGATCCCGAGCTTCTTGCACCGTCTGTCTGCAAGGCCACCGCCAAGCAAAAGCCAACAATTTGCGAAAATACGCAGGACAACTTTCCACAGCAGGTTTTCTTTCTTGTTTTTTTTTATTTTTGAGAGCCCCCCCCCCCTCCGTCTTTTTTTTTTCGTTCACAGAATGCTGTTCTCGCTTGTTGTGCTTTTGCTGCGCCCAGTTCAAGCAAAAGTGCGTTGACTCGAGGTCAGTCCTGAGGCACGGCGATGCCAAAAAACAAAAAAAAACATCTGTGGTCCTAGCGTACCTTCATGAAGGGGGGACGCGCCCTTTGAAAACCGAAAAATCGCGAAAAAGTCGATTTTTTGAAAACCACATACTCGGGCAGTATGACTCATAAACTGCCTCTACTGTAAATATCAATGTCTAATTCATCGCGAAAGTACGTCAAATAAATTTTATAACATGCCGCGGCAGCCGGCAAGCGGCGAGCGAGCGCCAAAAATACCCCAACTTCGCGCGCTCGCCATTTCCCAACCGCTCGGCCGATCGCCGCCATCTTGATGTTGTTTTGCTCGTGAATTCTTGCGCTTTTTTTTTCGCCACCCGCGGCAGTGGCGGTGGCGCTCCGAGGCGGGAGTCGCTCACGATTGGGGGGCTCGCGGAAGCTTTCGAATGTCCCGCTGCCTGGATGCGAAGCCGCGATTGGACAAAGCGCGCGCCTCTCGAGGGAATGGGGGAGCGCGCGGCTCCTATTGGCTGCTGCGCGCGATGACGTAGCTGCTTCTCCGGCATGCGCCGGCTCGTCGTCTGCACCGGCGCTTGCAATGCCGGCGTTCTTTGTGTGCCCCGTTTGCCATCATTCCGATCGGTCGTCACACGTGCTCCTCTATCTTTCACCGTCTTCACGAGACGATCTTCTACCGTCTTTACGAGACGATCACTACCGTCCTCACGAGACGATCTTCCGCCGTGTTCACGGGACGCGGATTGTTGCGCTGACGGTCACGATGGGCATTTCGAAGTTCAAGACTCGGCACGCGTTCGGTTCAAGAAAGCGTCAGCTGAAGCTCGTACGCATGGCGAAGCTCACCCGCACGCCCACGCGCGGCGACAGTTGCACCGATGGTTCCGCTTCATCTTTTCAAGACGATTGCGTCGACGCTTCTAGCGACGAGACTTCTACACCATCGGCACAAGGATCCGTCGTGACGAGTGAGGCTGGTGTTTCGGGCTCAAGTGCGCCTGGTTGGTCGCGCTCGCCAACCGCATTGATTCCGGCCCCGAACAGTGAGACCGCGTCGTCGACTGTGCACTTCCAAACACGTTTTCGGACGTGCGAGGAGTTGGCGACGGCGGAGAGAGAACGTGCTGCTGTGCAACGAAAGCTTGGCGCTATGCCAGCGACCGAGAGGAAGTTTCAAGCGATGATGCCTGAACCCGAAGCTGCCACCGCTACGACCGAAGGCGAGAGATATTTCCTCGTGCAAGGGGATGCCCTTAGCGACATGCTGTCCAAGACCCCGCGCCCGCGCTGCCTCGCGACCGGGATGAAAGTTCAAGGAGGCACCCAGCTTGGACTTGCCACGAAGCTTGAGCTGGTATGTCCACATTGTGGAATAGTTTCAAGTTCGTGGAGCTCTGCTCGTCAGAACGAGTCAAGGGCCTTCGACGTGAATATAAGAGCCATTACGGCCATGAAACAAATAGGGAAGGGACAGACAGCCCTCAACGACTTTTGGGCAACTATGAATGTTTCCCACCGTGGCCTGCACCACAGAACTTTCCAGAGGCACCTGAAGCAATTCAGAGAACCACAGCAACAGACCCTGGATAAATTCTATGAAGAATAGGCTTCTGCTGTGAAAAAGGTGTACAAGGAGATGGACCCATTTTTCTGCAAGGACATTACAGTGAACTATGATGGCACGTGGCATAAGCGCGGACATACATCTCACATTGGAGTTGGTGCAATCATCGAGTATCACACAGGCCTCATCTTGGATGCTGTAGTTTTATCGAATCAGTGTCTCGGCTGCCAGGTAGGACCGAAGCCTGAAGACGAGGGCTATGCAAGCTGGTTGAAGCACCATGTGTGCCAAAAAAACACTGATGCCAAGTCTGGGAGGATGGAGGTTGAAGCAGCTGTAACTCTGTTCTCACTGTTCACTGTCCAAGCATAACCTCCGGTATACAACCATTGTATCTGATGGGGACAGCGCCACATTCTCTGCCCTTCAACAAGACAATGTTTATGGGCTAGTCCCTATTGTGAAAGAAGAATGCTTGAACCATGTCCGGAAGAGGATGGGCACAGCCCTACGTAATCTTGTGCAGAAAAGCGAACAGGCTCTGGGAGGGAAGGGCAGATTGACAAAAGCCCTTATTGATAAACTCACAGACTATTATGGCTGGGCACTGCGGAACAATTCAAACAATGTGGCTGCAATGCAGCGTGCAGTGATGGCGTCATATTATCACGTCACCTCAACTGACGAGGATCCTCACCATGACTTGTGCCCGGAAGGTGCAGACTCGTGGTGCCGTCATAATGCCTGCAAGGGGAATGGCGTGCCACCTCCAAAGCACAAATACAATCTTCCGGGCTACGTTGCAGAAGCGCTGCTGCCAGTCTACCAGCGCCTTTCGCAGGCTTCTCTACTGCAACGCTGCCTGGGAGCAAAGACGCAAAATGCATCGGAGTCATTCCATTCTGTCCTATGGTCCTTGATGCCCAAGGAGCAACATGCATCATTGATTGCTGTCGAGACAGCACTGCATGACGCAGTTTTGCGGTATAATGCCGGCTGCTACAGGGCCACCCAAGAGTTGTCGTCATCAGTGGGACTCACACCTGGCCACCTAACCATTCAACGAGCTGCGGAGAAAGACTCTCTGCGTCTGAGAAAGGCTCAGAAACGGATGAATGAGAAGCAGGAAAAGCGGCAAAGAAAAAGAGAGCCTAAGGACACATCTAGCTACTCTGCAGGGTCATTTTAGACCATAATAAATGTTTGAAACTTTCGAAGTCAATTTTCTCAGAATGACTTTTTTGGCCAGTGAGGCTGCTTAGTCAGGTGATCTCTCTGGAACTGCTGGTCTGATTTCTATCAGGTTTTTTTTATTATGCACCTTAATAAGTTGCCCAGGGCAAGACAAGCCCGCTTTTTCAATTTATTGTGTCTGTAATTTGTAAAAATTAACTAAATTTTCATTGATGAGAGCCAAATTGTGAACACTAAATTCAGTGCTCTGCTAACATTTTTTGACAAGGAAATTTAAAAAAAGGGCTCTGTCTTGCCCTAAAGCACCTATCCAGGAATCATCATAGTGAATTTCACAGTGCTAGCACATTTTTCAAATTCTCCAGACCCTGACTAAGGGACCCATGTGGACTACCCTGATAAATGGCTGTAACTTGGGAACCAGTGAACATAACTGCATGAACCTTTGTGGTTATTCAAATGGCTTTGCTATTAGTGTACCCTGAAAATTTCATTAAGATATCTCAACAAACAAAAAGTTGCCCTTCGAAGGTAGCCTCCCCCCTTCAGGATTCACTGAGAGCGTCACAAGGGGGGTATGGGGCAAAAGCCGCCGAAGCAGCTGCACCTTGCAGTCACGTGGTAATAAACTCTGAAACTCAGGTTAAAGAGCACGTGATAGAAAACTCCCTACGTGGTAAAAGAGGATTGTGACATACTTTTACTACTTGCTTGAGAGGTGGTGGTAAAACTATGTCATGTACCATCTTTTACTCCTACAGGAGGTAGTAATTTTAAACTCGAGAGAGTTTTCAGAGGTCATGAGCCGCAAAAACCCCAAATTCGGATAGTTTTTGCTTACAGTGTACCTTCGTCATCCATTCACGTCACGTAATTCCAAATTTGGTGTAAGTGAAGCTAGCGAAATGTCCACCATCGCTTCATGAGCGTCGCAAGTAATCAATTGTTACATGACACGCATCTCATGGTTATCATGTTTGCACCAGTCACATATCTTCGTCATCCATTCAAGTACCGTAATACCAAATTTGATATATGTGATGCAAGCGAAACGGCCGCGAGCGCATCATGAGTGTGGTATGTATTCATGTTCCTACATGACACTAATGTGATGATTTTTATGTTAGAGTCTGCCGCTTGTGTTCGCCATGCAATCATGTCATACCATACCAGTTTTGCAACATATCATGTTAATGAAACCACCGCAAGAGCAGCAATCCTATGGCATGTAAATCATAAAATTTAAAACAGAAAAGCCATGATTTTCATGTTATGACTAGTCAAATATGTTCTTCATCTAGTCATGTTATGCCATACCTAAATTGCCATCGATACCATCATCGAAACCGCCAGGAGAGCTAAACTCGTGGGCAGCTTGATAGATACAATGATACGCTCAAAGTCTGCGAAGTTCGCTAAGAAATGCTTCGCCTTTAATAGGTCTCGTGCTTTGCAATACCAAGCGTCCCGTATAGAGACTTTACGTTGCAACATGTGCTACAGCAGTGTTATATTGTGTTACAAGCATACGTTTCCGCTGGGGTCAGAACCTAGGATTCTCATAACACCGTCATGGTTTGATGCCGGTAACCCATTACAAGAGGCACCCATATTACTGCGCGTATTCACTTCAGACCGTGTAGTGGGGCATAGCAAGTTCAAAATCGTTTCATGCGCGCCATTTCTTGACACAGATTGCAGCCATATGCGAAAGCTTCACTGACACCAGCCACTTTCAAAATTCATTGTATTTATTCATAATTTCGTCTTCTCGAGTAGCATCATACAATAAGACATTTGCGCTAAGTTGTTGAAGTATACGTACTTTAGACAAGTTATCGCTATCGCGTTCAACTCTTAACGACGAAGCTTAGGGATCCCATAATTTTTTTCGATACATTTCAAAAAGGTGTCTTGCTGCCAGTTGTGAAATATTTTTATGATTTATTGAGTATATTGTAAGAGTTCGCTGGACTTGTGTACCTGACTACTTAAAGGAAATGCAAAGTCGCGCATGTTTCTAAGATGACAATGGAGAATTTTCGTGGCAAGTCACACACACACACACACACACACATATATATATATATATATATATATATATATATATATATATATATATATATATATATATATATATATATATATTATGAAGTCTTGGTAGTCTTGCTTGGCTGCGTCAGCGTTTATTCGTGAAAAGACCTCGCATAACGAACGGGCAGAGCCAGTACACAGACGATGACGATGATGATGACCCAGAGTGGCAATGAGGACAAAGAGACAAGCTGATGATGGTGATTGTGATCATGCAGGGATGATGACGATGTAAGTAACAAATGCCCACACTAATTCCCCCCACTTGGAAGCGGACACCCCGGCCGCCGTAAGTCAAAGTGACGGGGAACGTCGCGTGAAAGGTTTAATGTGACAAATGTGGACAATCTCTGTGCGGCGGTAGCGGCGGTCTGTTGGGGCGACGAGTGGTGTAACACGATAATTAACTGGCGAAGTCTGTTCTAAAACAATGTATGGCCAGATGAAGCGTGGTTGGAATTCGTCACAAAGACCAGGAGTGCGAATACGTGTCAAAAGCAGCACCTCGTCACCAGGTTGGAAAGACACAACGCGGTGGAATTCATCATAGATGATCTTCCGCTCGTGCTGTCTCGCTTCAGTATTGATGCGAGCCTGATGGCGAGACTGGGCCAGGCGGGAAATGTATTCTTCGCTAGAATACTGACATGAATTCCCATGGCTGTTAAAGAAGGAGACGTCGAGAAAGGTAGTCGGGGTGCGTCCGTACACGAGGTAAAACGGTGAGTAGCAAGTTGTTCGCTGAACGGCGGTGTTGTAAGCGAATGTCAGGAATGGTAAAAGGGTATCCCAGTTTTTGTGGTCGGGTTGGACTGTAAACGGCTATCATGTCAGCAAGGGTTCGGTGAAATCTTTCTGTGAGACCATTTGTCTGAGGGTGGTAGCTTGAAGCTGTCTTGTGAGTAGTTCCAGAAGCACGCAGTACTTCATTTACCATTTGTGACAGGAACACTTTGCCGCGGTCATTAAGCAGTACACGAGGAGCCCCATGACGCGGTATTATTGCGTGAGGAATAAAGTCTGCAACTTCCACAGCTGAGCCTGTAATAACAGAGGAAGTCTCAGCGTAGCGTGTCAGGTGGTCCACGGTGGTCACTATCCATTGTTTGCCAGCAGATGTGACGGGGAGAGGCCCGTAAAGGTCAACACCTACAACCACGAACGGCATTGAAGGGCACGGAAGTGGCTGTAGAGGTCCAGCAGGTGCTGACGTGGGGAGCTCACGACGCTGGCGTGGGTAGCAGGAGCCGATGTACCGCGCTACACTAGAAGAAAGACCAGGCCAGTAATAACGACGTCGAATGCGGTCAAGAGTTTTTTTCAAAACCAAGATGACCAGCAGTCAAGTCGTCGTGGAAGGCTTCGAGCACCTGAAGTCGAAGAGAGCGTAGGCAGTACAGGAACCCAGCGCTGAACGTCAGGGTGATAGACGTGGCGGTAGAGAACCCCATTGTCCAGCTTAAAGTGCAGGAGTTGACGGCGGAGTCGCGCGTTGGGTGGATGAGAAACTCCCGAAAGGTGGTCCATCATGCGTCTGCAGTATGAATCGGACCGCTGGTGGGAGATAAATGTTGGCTCGTCGTCCGAAGAGGGTTGCCTTATTGATGCGAGCGTATGAACTTTGGTAGATGTGGTGGTTGAGTTCTCACCAATGCTGATATAGGCAGTTGGAAGCGGGCAACGTGATAAAGCGTCGGCGTCTTGATGTTTTCTGCCTGACTTGTAAGTTATGTCAAAGTCGTACTCCTGCAAGCGTAGTATCCACCGACCCAAGCGTCCGGACAAGGTCTTCAGTGTAGAAAGCCAGCATAAGGCATGGTGGTCCGTAACGATTGTGAAGTGACGGCCGTGAAGATAGGGACGGAACTTCTAGACTGACCAAACCACAGCCAAACACTCTTGCTCAGCTTATAGTGTAGTTCTTTTCGGCAGGGGTGAGTACGCGACTGGCATATGCAACAACTTTCTCTAGGGAAGACTTGTCGCGTTGTAGAAGCACGGCTCCTATACCAAGGCCGCTTGCGTCGGTATGGAGGATAGTCGGTGCGGCTTCGTCAAAGTGGCAGAGCAGAGGTTCTGACGTGAGTGCCCGCTTGAACAGGTCGAATACCGTTTGACATTCTTGAGACCATAGAAAGGGGACGTTGGAAGCAAGTAGTTGGTGTAATGGAGCAGCAATAGAAGCGAAGTTCTGGATAAACCGGCGAAAATAGGAGGCGAGGCCAAGGAAACTGCGAAGTTCCTTTGGTTTTTCGGGACGCGGAAAGTGAAGGACTGCAGAAATCGTGTCAGGGTCGGGCCGGATGCCATCTTTGGTAACAACATGTCCTAAGACCGTGATAGATTTGCTAGCGAAAGAGCATGTCTTAGTGTTGATTTGAAGCTTGGCGCCGGCAAGGCACGTCGAAACTTGATTCAATCGTTCTAGGTGCTCAGGAAACGTTCACGAAAAGATAATAATGTCGTCCAGGTAGCAAAGGCAACTTTTCCATTTCAGGCGGCACAGCACGGTATCTATCATGCGCTAAAAAGTCGCGGGTGCGATTGCAGAGCCCGCAAGGCATCACGTTGAATTCAATAGCCCGTCGAGGGTTGCGAATGCCGTTTACTCCTTATCGTCTTCATGCATGGAGATCTGCCAGTACCCAGAACGCAAGTTGATGCTTGAAAAGAATTCCGCGCCTTGTAGAGAATTAAGGGCGTCGTCAATGCGTGGCATAGGGTACACGTCCTTGCGTGTGATCTTATTGAGCGCCCGGTAGTCCACGCAAAACCGCACAGAGCCACCCTTTTTATGGACCAAAACAATAGGAGATGACCAAGGGCTAGATGAGGGACGGATGACTTCCCGTTTAAGCATGTCCGCAACGTTTTCTTCTATATTTTTTCTTTCAGTTAGAGAAACGCGGTAGGGCAGGCGGTGTACGACAGATGTCCCCAGAGTTTGAATTCGATGTGCTGTAGTATTAGTGCGCCCCAGCTTAGACGAGCAAATATTGAAAGAATTTGCATGTTTCTGTAACAATGCGAGCAGCTGCTGCCTCTGTGAATATGTCAATTCGCTGCTGATAGTGGTGGTAAAGGCGGAGGAAGAAACATGCTCACCGAGACGAAGTTCTTTGGATGAGATGGCCTGAAGTGACGTGACAAATACAGGCTCGAAGTCAGCAACACGGGCCACAGTAGTGCCCTGTGGCAGTAAGATCTTTTCCGGTGTAGAGTTGACAGCGGTGACAAGTGCCGAGCCATTGCAAAAAAGAACGAAACCGGACGGAAGAACTATACCTTTGCGAACGCAAAGTGGTGACGGTGAGACCAATACATCCCCGTGATAGATGTCGTTGGATGTAATGCTGACAATTTGCTCATGTAGTGGCGGTAGTTCGATGTCTTTCGCAGCGACCAGACGAAGTGGCTTCTGATTGTCGTCGTCAAGCATGTAGTCGGTGTCAGCGAGGTGAACGACGTGTTGTCCACAACAAATCGCCGCGGAAGCAGATGATAGAAAATTCCACCCTAAAATTAGTTGGCGAGAGCAGCGGGACAGGACAGCAAACCGGACATAATGGCGGATGCCGTCGATGAAAACACGCACAGCGCAAAACGCGGAAGGGCGAATGGCATTCCCCTGGGCAGCAACTAACGTGGGGCCATCGTAAGGCGTCATTACTTTTCTTAAATGTTCACACAAATCAGCACGTATCACAGACAATGTCGCACCTGTGTCCACCAAAGCATCGACTCGCACTCCTTCCACTTCCACAGAAACCATGTTATACGGGCCTGATGGAGGAATTTCAGTTCTAATTCCGAATGCAGTTTTTCCTCCACAAACTGCATCACTTAGTTTTCCGAACGAATATCAGAGGTGAATGAGGCGGGCCGAAGTGGAGAAGTGGAATGGCGGAAGGGCGAAGGCGAGCGGCGTCTCGTGTTTCGGCTGTTTCGTGGTGCAGTCGATGCAGGAGGAGATGGAGACCGGTACGGGGGAGACGAATAACGCCGACCTTGATAAGACGCCCCGGTGTACAAATCCCGTTCACGCACGTCGTTTCGACGCTCATCTTGCTGGCGCTTTCGGCAGAAACGAGATATGTGGCTGCGATAGCCACAGTAGTAGCATACAGGGCGAGACGAGCGCCACGGTGGGGAATAGAAGGCATTCGGGGCACCTGGAGATAGCACGGTCAGGTGGGCCGATGGGTCAGTGGGCACGAAATGGTAGTTCACCGGGGGAACGGCAGCAACTGAAGCGTAGAATGGACGCGGCAATGTCGCGTGGGCGTTGCTGGGAGGCATGGCAGCAACTTGAGGGTACGTGGATATAGGGGGAGAAGCAGGTGGCTGTAGGGGTACAGAGTCAGTCAGCGATGTAAGTTCCTCCCTGATGATGTCACGTAAGGGCATTCCCGAAGGCTGTGTAGGTCACGGTGTAGGAGGTGTGAAGCCCATGGACCGCAATTCTTCGCGTGTAATGTCCCGCATGAGGTCACGCAGATGGCCATCTGACGTGTAGTGGTGGTCGCCAATGTCCGGTTGAAGGCGAACGGAGCCCAGCGCATCAAGGCGCTGGCATGTCGTCACGACATCAGCGATGGTAGCTGGGTTTTGCACAGCGACGGCATTAAAGGCAACATGCCCAAAGCCTTTTAATATATGGCGCACTTTGTCCGATTCCGGCATGGATTGATTGACACACCGGCAGAGTGCGAGGACATCCTCGATTTATGAAGTGTAGGATTCACCGGGATGTTGTCGGCGAGTATCGAGTGTCCTCTTCGCGACGGCGGATAGAATGTTTGGTGTCCCAAAGACGTGTCGCAGCTGCTGGAAGGTAGTCCAGTCGGGTAAGTCAACGACGTGGTTAAAATACCATGTCTTCGCGACTCCGACCTGACAAAAAGGCACGTAACGCAGTTTGGCGGCCTCGTCCCATTTTTTAGCGGCACTTACGCGGTCGTAGTCATCAAGCCTGTCTTCTACGGCTTCTCCCCGAAGACCAGCGAAGAGCGGGGGTTCCCGCTGATGTCCGTGTGTGTAAGTAGGAAGGGCAGCTTGCGGCGGTGCCTCGTTGATGACATCAGTGCCGGCAGGCTCGGTCTGGGACATGCTGCCTGACTGTGGGCGCAAGCGGCGGCCTGAACGAAGCTCCAGAGGGTATAGCGGGCTGCGGGAGGTCAGAGGACCGAAAATTCACCTCCACCACGTATGAAGTCTTGGTAGTTTTGCTGCGTCAGCGTTTATATATGGAAAGACATCGCAAAACGAACGGGCAGAGCCAGTACACAGACGATGACGAAGATGATGACCCAGTGTAGCAATGAGGACAAAGAGACAACCTGATGATGGTGATTAAGATTATGCAGGGATGATGACGATGTAACAAATGCCCACAATATATATATATATATATATATATATATATATATATATATATATATATATATATATATATATATATATATATATATATTATATGCCCCGACCAGGTGGTGATAATGGGAGGTTGCGAAGGTTTCCTCTGAGACGCGCAAAACGAACTGTAGGGCGAAGTTTTCGATGTCGCTGATGGCAGAATCGCCGGCCTCTGCCATTAAGGTGGTGGTTCCATACCAGCGGCAACCACTCCGCATTTTGCGCATTGTTTGGGAACGCACTGTGCTCTTAAGCTCCACGAATATATTTTAATTGTGCAAATTCAAAAAGATAATGATTAATTATTTCCTATGAGACTTGAAGGCTGGTCTGAAGGGGTGTTATAAAATAAAAAAAAAGTGTGAGCAACAAAATTCACTTCCGTTGTAAAGCCAACGTTCTACTTCGAGTACGGCGAAACTGTTCAACATTACAGTGCCAAATTATTAAAAGGATTGGTACTATGTAAAGGCTGCAGTTATTTAATATCATGAAGAAGATGTGAGCTATAGTCGGCTACAGCCTAAAAATAAATGCAAGCGCCACCTACTGCGTTCATCATCCCACCCAGGCAGAATTTGCATATATGTTTCACTAAACGACCATCGGTTAATTAGGTGACGTCAGGCACATTACATGGGTTTCGACATGCGGTGTTTAATGTCCCGAAATCATCATATGATTTTGAGAGACGTTGAAGCGAAGGGCTCCGACAATATCGGCCACCTGGAGTTATTTAACGTGCACCCAAATCTGAGCACACGGGCCTACAGCATTTTCGCCTTCATTGAAAATGCAGCCGCCGCAGACGAGATGCGATCCCGCGACCTGCGGATCAGCAGCCAAGTTCAGCCACTAGGCCACCGCGGCGGGGCAGGTTAGACGGATTTCAAGCATATCACTTGTCGGTAGGATATTATATTCATTTCGCTAGTTTGCGGGCGAGAAATCATCTTCTAGAGAAATTTCATCGGAAGTTCTTTCTTCAGTGCTTTGCGAAACGTAAAGTTTTAACAAGGAACAATGAGCATATAATTTATAATGTGCGCAGTATTTGTATTACCAGTGAAAATGTGCTTATGGTTAGAAAAGAAATTGCCAATCATTGTTCTGTTCAACCAATGTATGACAGGCGTGCTGCAGGTCTGGGAGTGGAGCATGTATTTATTCTCAGGTTCTAGCCGACAGTGGTTGTGCGAGTCTTTACAACACTTGTTAGAGTCCTCTCAGTCGCCAAAACCAAAAAAAAACAAACTTGCAATTAGGGTCCTTCTAAACATTTCTCACGACTACTTTTACTCAAAGCATCGTTTCTTTGCGACCTATCATGTAAACCGTACAATTAACGAGAATTTTTGCCGCTAATAAAATATTCATATTTCTCGACATCACTGTCACGAACAGAAGTTTCAAGATTTTATGGTCACATGGGTTGTTGCCTGCCACTAAGCCTTTTAAGATCAACGTAGACAGAACACATGGCATTGCACCAATGCGTCGTCGACCACCAACTCAAAAGAACAGTGCTCTCGAAATGAATCGTTACATTGTAGAATAAAATAAAAATACGGCGCCTAAATGGTCGACCTAGCAATCTGATTCTACCGAAATAATAAATTGTTGTCATCTGGTACATGGAGTATTAAGCCGAAGCTATAGGAGAGCGAGATTGCGTTCATCTAGCCGGTCTGAAATATCGGCTGCAGGCCCCACTTGACATCGATCGTCAGACAGAACTGTATAAAGCTCGTCGAAAGTATAAATAGCGAGCCAACCAGTACTGCGCAAATCACAGTGCTTAAATGCAAAGTCAAGAAACGCCAATACGGAAAAGAAGTAATGGAGACGGGCCACGTCAGGACGAATAGCACAGGACGGCCCCATTTGACAGTACCATTTATCACGGGCAATATTCGTACCATCCCCACCGAGTAGCACGCGTTGCCTGTGAATGCAAAGTTGCCACGATGTTTTTAACCTTTCTTTCTTTTTTGACACTTATTCTCGCACTTGCCAAGCATGCTGTCAAGGGAAGTCATGTCTCTGCTTTCCACCTCTGATGATAACATAAATTGAAGTAAACAATGCATGAACTTGGCGGAAGACAAATGAGGCTGACTGACCGGAAGCAAGTACCAATACCTTTTTGCCGCTGAGTAGCTGTCAGCATGATGAAAGCATCGCTGCCGCGGCTATAGACCAGGCTTTGTAAGGAAAAAAAAAAGAGAAAACGAATGCTGCAACAAGAAGTGTTCAGAATCCTGCGTTGCTAGTTATTTTGTGCCGAGGGTGTCAATACAACTGAAATCTTTTACTATAATGTTTGCTTGAATATAAATTCTTTCATAAAAGTTGGCTTTTGCTGAGTGCACACTGAAAACACTACGAAACTGTAAGCGACGTTTTAGTCTGGCTTATTCTCAAATTTTGCATCAAGTGAAAATCTCGCAGAGTTTATATTAATCACTGACAGGAATGACTGGAATTCAAGAAAGAATTAGTTTACTATTGTGTTTTTAGAGCAGACAGCTGACCAAGCAGTTACAAACATGATCTTGGAAAGAAAAAGTGCAAAGCATAGTGAAAAACTGGATAATTGTCATCGTAGAAAAGAGCACAAGGACTGCATCTGCCTTTGTTCTACCATCTAGCATTTGTTCTTGTTATGCGGTCCTGTGTTTAACACTTTTTAAACTCAACATGCCAAGCCATAACCTCCGAGAGCCACAATGTTTCGTATAGGGTAATCGGGTGGCGCTGGTGTGCATGATGTGCCTTTATATATTACTGAAATTTAGGCAAATAATATAAAGGCGATGCTCATGGCTCACAATCTACATCTTCCAGGACTTCAGGGAAAATCCCAAAATGATAATAATTGAGAATAAGGCAGTCAGTTATAACCTCACGCCATGTCTAAAAAGTCCTAAGGAAAAGCAATATCATCTCATTAAATATTTTATTATATACAACGACACAGTCCTGGTTTCAAAGAATATTGAGCCCGGACGAATAAAGTACTTTTATCAGGCAAATTACTTTTGTTGTGGATTGGCCGCGATCGTCGAAGCAAAATGCTGGGGCAAATAATTCAATCACGATCAAATAGTTTAACACACAAAATTAGTGCAATTTCGGTAAATAGAACAAAGCGGCAATTAGCACAGCCATAAATTTATTCGCCATATAAGATAACCCTAAAGGCGTTAAAAATCACAAGAAATTATTGACAGCATATCCACAGAGTGAATGATGAGTGGGCGAAATTCCCGTCCGGCCATCTGTCTGTCCGTCTGTCAGTCCATGCGCCCATCCGTCCACTCATATCACAATAGAAAACGCATTGAACGGTCGACACCCAACGCCATCTGGTGATATTATTTCTAAGGACATATACACGCAATGGCATCTAGTCAGCAATTCTTAAAAGTAACTTAAAGAGGCTACTACAGCATACTACGAGGAAACGAACCACACTCTGAGGAGCTTCGCCCCTAAAAAGTACACACGTAATCTTCTGTCATGCTTGTCGACGTAATTCGTAAGCGCTTTGTCCTACAATCATCTGCTGTTTCATCATTAAATGTTGTAGTGCGAATGCAAGTGCAGTGTGCTGTCAGTTGCCATTGACGTGCAGCACAACGCGGTTTTTGCCGTGTTCAAGGAATGCGCCAACTGAATGTGTTGTTTGCTGCGTTCAGTTGTGGTGTTCACTCGAACGCTCTTGTTGCGCAGTATTGGCACACAGCCGCTAAATACATAGCGGCCGCATTATACATGCTGTCTTTGTCATTTCTTGCATTCGTCAGAATGGTGCTGTAGCCATGAAAGTGTAACGCTCATTTGATGTAGATATACTTGTTACGCCGAAATTCTTATATGTCTGATATGAAGCGTCAGGTGGTGAAGAGCCGGCATGTGTACAAAGAAAAATTGAGCAAAGCATAAAGGAATGTCGATACCCGCGTGCCCATCAGCTCCATACAAGAAAACAGCGCGTTCACTTGTTCATGGCAGCACACAATAATAAACGAATATAATTAATTTAGGGCAATATACATATGCGTTGCTTAGCCTAAGAGACATATCTTGTAAAAAAGAGGAGAGGGAAAGACACTTTTCTGTAAGTTTGGTTTTAATGACATTCACGCGACTGACAAAAAAAAGAACTGGCGTGATCTTCAGCCCTGCTTGTTTTTCGCAAAAGCGTTGTATAGAGATGAAAATGAATAAGTTTAAGAAGACAACAATCTGGCACAGAAAACGTCACGGAAAACTTCGACGAAGCAACATCGATTGTTAAGAGAGCACGGTAATAAGCGATGTTCGCTTCGTTCAGCTCAGTGACCTCTCGGGAATAAAAAGTTATACAAAAGCGATTGGAAGCTTCACTGTACAGCGTAAATTTTCATGAAAGGGAACACGCGAGCGCGTGGCCTGCGCATATCGGCTGTTGCTCGCAGCGCGTTCAAGCGGTAGTGAGAGCATCCATGGATTCTTTTCGCGTCATCTAGTGACGAGAAAAACAACCTGTGTTTGGTGATACCGAACATGTGGCAAGAGTACAAGCCCTTGAAAGCGATTACGCAAGAGGTCGGTACGAAATGAACTAGTGAAAAACTTTATTTTGATGAAGGCCTTCTCCCGATGAACGTGGAGGCCTTAGTTCAGAGCACCTGCGGTCTTTGCCATATTGCGAGCATAATTACGCACTCAAAATTGAGCAATGGCTTCGCTCGGCTAAGCCAGAATATACGTAGCGTTAGTTACGGATGTATGAACAGACCGACGGACTAGCAAGTGAGCTCATGTGAGTCAAGCGCCAGTCAACTGGTGAGACGTCACTACAGGAGCTGCCAGACCTCCTTCAGCACGCCAGCTGAGCTGCATGTGACGTCACTGCTCGTAAGGCATGCGCAGGACAGCTCTCAATAGGTCACGAGGAACTCTCAACGCCAGCCAGTGTAGAGGTTGCGAGTTCCAATTTATAAAGTTTACAAAATTATAGTTGTTGTAGGCGGCATTGGATAAGGCATGGCTTCCTAATTAGAAATAATCATACTTAAAAATGAGTGATATTCGTAAATGTTAAATTATCACAATAAAAACGCATCAATTTGTAAATATACTAGACGATAACATCACAATATTTGTAGTTGTAGCACAGTTATTAGTGTAATAACAAAACAGATAGTTTAAGGTTCTGTAAACATTATTCTGATAATTATACCAGTAAAAACACATAAACGTGGAGGTTATACTTTTATATGTTCACGATCATTACCTTCCTATTTTTCGGCATCCATATTCGAGCAATATCAGTCTATTTGACGCAAAGTATTTTCCTTCGTGACTCAACGCGAGCCGAAATAACGACACTTTGTTTTACTCCGCAGGAGCCCAACGAGCAAAATAAACGGTCCTATAGCGGCCAGTCATCAAAAGAAGCCGGAGGACGCCATTCCAGAAGCAGTGCTTCAGACAGGGACACGAGAAAAAACGGTGGCCGAGGTGGACAAATGAGGAGTCTGCGCGCACCTAGATGGGCGGCTGCGGCTTGGTGCGAGACGTCGTCGCTGTAATAAAAATGATATCTCGGCACCACACTCATGCCTTCTCTGGTCCACAGATATAGCAGAACAAGAGCGGCGCGGTGCGGAGAATGCCGTCGGATTGACCGAGATCAGTGGCATCACGCTGTCAGCCGGAGTGGCCTGCTATGAGGAACGGATGCAAGAAAAGTGAAAGGAGGTGGGAGCCTAACCAAGGAGGGGATTCGAAGGAGGCCGCAGCGATGCATCATGCGGGAACACGCGGGCAAGCTTCCTTCCAACCATTGGTGGGCGATGCTTTCTGGAGGCCCCAATTGGAGCCGGAGTAAGTGCTTTCGTATCTGCGTGAAAGAAAAGGCTTTCTACCCTAACATTCTTTATTTTACCATGTACTTGGCGCCCAACCACGCTTGATGAGGGAGCGCATCGAACGAGTATGATTAACGGTGCCGCATCTATTTCGTTTCGTTGCTCGGAAATCTTCGTGCAGAGAAAGAACGCTGCAGGAATGAAGAATATTGATTTACAGCTCGCAATAACAGGCGGCAAACAAAACTGTGACAAATCGTAAATTGTGATACCAGAAGAGCCACCTGCGTGTATTCTGCCGAAATTACCACAAAAGTTTCGAACTGTGTGCGTTCAAGTAGTAGAAGAACAGTGGCAACGTACAGGTAATTTCGTTTCATTTATTTGACATAAAGGCACAGCAAAAACTTATGCGGCCTCGTTAAGTGTGATGCCCAGGGGATGGCTTTCAGCTCTCCCATAGTAGAGTGCCAAGTACTCTAAATCACTAACCACTTTTTCTAAACACACACTGACTCACTGAGGAGGACATGAGTGGTTCGCAGTAGCAGCATAGAGTAACACAGTCACTTTATGGTAGCAGGCCCTTGGTGCTCATTTTCCACAGCTTTCAAGACGGCTCAACGCTCTGCTATAGTTCAGTACGAAGGACTTGAAATTATTAAACACCTTTTCGAAACACACGCTGTGATATGTTCTTCGCAAATTTCGTAACTTTATTACGACAACTCTTGGACAGTCGGTTAGATTAGGAAATATCAAAGACTTCGTTTCATGAAGCGTAATGTGACTGATATCTCCCTGGCTAGCTCTTCAAATGTACCTAATAAAGAGGCATACTGAACTGAGATTATTACAAATACCACAAACATAGCTAGTTATGACTACGCATAGATTTCTACCTTAACCGAACATGGAAGCGACATACTGAGTGCTTGGGCGTGCCGAATATGAACTCCATAAGCTTCTAATTCATCCGCCTATTTATTAAAAAAGTGTACACTGCTACGCGTGCTTATTTCTGTGCTCGGCTTTCAACTCCAAACACTGTTAGCAATGCTGGACGCAGACCACGCTGCAATGTATTACGATCTTTGCAATTATTTCAGGTTATTACTAAGAATATGCGCAGGACACTAAGGGTCAATTTATTTGAAAAATTGCGCGAGCCAAAGCGACAACGGTATCAGGTTCCAAGGCTGCTGTACAAAAAACGGCGCTTTCCGCTGATGATCTGATTACTAGTGGCCGACGATATTCGGCAATATTAGTGTAAAATGCCTATTGCTTGAACTTTGACTTTATACATCCTGGTCATCAATTCGTATGAAGAAAAACTTCCGTGCGGAACCCGCCAAATACTGCCCTTTTTCAATGTTACGACCATGTGACAACATATTGAGAGCTTTCCACGTGAAGGACTACATGTATTGTGTACACATTATCACCACGTGGTCACGTTCTCCAATTGCACATACCACTGCTGGGTGCACAGGGACATCAGTGTAGTCCTAAGAGTAAAGCCGCCACTCAATATTTATTGAATTATTAATGCCAGAGTAAATATATGGCAATATAAATGGGTTTCTTAGCGTTGCCTTCATTTTCTATATAAAGTCAAAATCAATAAGATTCACACTTTAGCCCTATCAAGACACTCACGTCACATGTTTTAAGCGCAGGTAAAACTGGGCGAGTGGAGGCGACGAACGCAGCTGAAGTAAACCTAAAAACTGGCCCTGTCTCTGCATGTTCATCTGCAAATGTCATCGAAAGACGAGTCTTGCGTCTTGCATGTGGAGAGAGAGAACAAAACATTTATTTGATGTTCTGCGCAAGAAAATTGGTGAATAATATTCTGGAGGCGCTGCGTTAGAGTGCCTCGAGCGTGCAGCGGAGGCGAACGAACGCATCAAGTTGTGTAACACGTGAGACATGAGCGCCATGTGGCAGTTTTCTTGAAAAACGAAGCGCGTAGCTCTCAGACGAGTGTGTGCACCTGTCTCATAGATGATAAGGTGTAGAACGCAGGGCAACGGGTAGGTGCCACCACCGTCTCGTCTTAGCAAAGCGTTGGACACACTCGTCTTTTCGTACAAGTGTTGCATGGTCAGCGCAGCATGACAAGCACTACGGTCCTTAAAACTGCTTATGTATGCCTTTCCTTGAAAAAGATGCACATGCATATTATATACGCGTTGTTATGGTGTCCCAGACATGCGCAATATTTGCTTTTTAATTAACGATTGTACAAGATTGGACGCTCAACCTTGAACAACATTGGTGGGCGCTGCGGATGTGGTCAGCCGTTTCAAGTGCCCTATGCCGTTATGAGTGGACAAACAGATAAATGTACAGACAGACAGACAGACAGACAGACAGACGGACAGACCAAATTTTTTTTGTTGAAGGCCCCCAAATAGACTATCGTCTTTAAAAGAAATCACAGCATATGCAAGGACTGCATGATGATGAGTGGCGCGAAGCATCTGTGAGTGCGTCTGCACTGCCGTCCGTTCATTCGTTCTTGCTTCCATTCGTCCGTGCGTTCTACCATCCGTCCGTCCATTCATTCGTACATTCGTCCATGCGTCCGTACGTCTGCATGTCCATCCGTCTGTCCATGCGTCCATTCGCCCGTGCATTCATCCGTCCTTCCGGCCGGCCGTGGATTCATCCGTGCGTCCATCCGTCCGTCAGTGCATTTATTCATCCATGTGTCCTCTGTCTGTCCATCCGTTCATCTGCCTGTCTCTCTGTTCGTGCGTCGGCCCACCCGTTCATGCATACAGCGAACACTCCAAGTGCCGCCATCTCGCATCTTTTCATCTTATATTCAGCATATAGAAGTACCGCCACACAGCAGACATTTCAAGGACTAAACGAGAGGGGGCACGGCTGAACTAGAGGAGCGGCACGCGCTCACTTTCTTGCGGCCTGCGCTTCGTGTCTAGTTACCGCTTTTTGCCGCCTCTAGTTCATGAAACTGCGGCTAACACTCGCTAAACCTTGCTAGAACCAAGGTAATGCCCAGCGAGTTCAACGTGGCAACCAGACAGGGCTCAAAGTGCGTCCTTTTGATACGAGTTTTTTTCTTTAGTAGGCAATATTATAAAGGCAAATTTTATTGCAGATTAAGCGACCAAAAGGTTATTTAATCAAAAAGAACTATCCTTTTATTTATGACTAACGTGCGTGTGTTTCCTCCTCAATTCAAATGAGCGCGCATGCCGCTCCTCTAGTCTGGCTGGCTGTGGAAGTGGCTACGTACTACTACTACGCATGACTACGACGATGGGCGATTATGAATTTGGCCCATACACCACATTCGACGTGCCAACTGGTACTGATAGCTTTTGGAAATACCAACAGAACAAACTACGCAGCAAATCAACAGCTATCAGAACCGCCCTTGCTGGGCGGTGCGAGAGCCACCGTATCGAAGTGCGAATCGCTTAACTGTGCCCAAGCAGTGCTGTTAAGAGAGTCGGTGGTTGACCGGAAAGTGGAGCCCATTCTTCGGCTCTTCTGGGTGCTGGAGTGTTTTGGCGTGTATAACCCACTAACAGAGTCCCCAAATATCACTTGATAAAACAGTTCAACAGATACAGTACGATGACAGACCGAAGGCATGAAGTAATGCTTCCTTGGAGAGAAAATGTAGACCTATCGAACAACCACTCCGTAGCCAGAAGGTGGTTTCGTCTTTCGAGCAAGAGGCTTTTTGAATTGCCTGGTCTCAAGAGCGAATACGAGGCGGAAATGCGACGAATCTTAGCATAGAGAAGAACACCGCCCGCTACAGGTGTTAAACTCCATGCGCAGCATGCGGAGGGAAGGCGACCATGCTGCAATTTTTTTATTGCGTGACACGTCATGAAATGACGTTGAATACATGTACAAACGTCGCACGTAGAGATATATGTTGAAGATTGATTGATTGATTTGTGGGGTTTAACGTCCCAAAACCACCATATGACTATGAGAGACGACATATGTTGAAGAGTTGCAGATGTTAATATAACTTGTTATTTGAACTTGTGCAAGAATGCCAACTGGAACATACGTAATAGCAACACCAGAAGTTGATATAAAGCCCTGATGCTCGCGAGGATGCTGGCCCTGAACACTGCCACATAAATCCACTTCAGCGCATGGCAACTAACCACAATTGACGTTAACCCGACGTGACGGATGTGTGAAAGGAGCACATGTGTGATGTTCATAAAATTGTGTAGGCACCACTGCAACCATTATTGAGGTCTCACGAAGATTAACGTTAATTTGAAAAGTAGTTTCGAGACCTGGTGTAGCTCTGTGGTAAAATGGTTCATTGCCACGCAGAATGATTAGGGTTCGATTCCAGCAAAGATCCTGACATTTATTCTTTGCATTCGCCGGGTGGACGCTACCAATTTTGGTTATTTCTTAACGCTCGCACTTCAAAATTGCCTATGTGTGTGTTCGTCGTTCCTGAGTAGATACTAAGTGTCAATGACCTGTGGCACATACCCGCATACTAGTGGCACATACCGGCCCGTGTGTATGTGCCACTGTATGGCGGGATGGGCTTGACGACATACGTGGTGGAATTGTGACATTGTTGAGATCTTGAGCAGCGCGTCATATTCATCAAACCATCTTACCTTCCCATGCTAATTTTGGTTCACGCCAAGTTAAAGGGGTGACCAGGAGAGCACCCGAACGTAAGTGGCTAGATAGATAGATAGATAGATATGTTAAAAGTCGCTGAAGTTCACTAAGAAATGCTTCACATTTAAAACTTGAAAAGTGTTATGCGTGCGTGTGTGGTGCCTAGGCGATACAGTGCTACAAACAAACAGCCATCGACTATACCCCTTCCACACGATCGGACCACACAGGGTGACCCTTTCAAGGTGGTGGGGGTTGACAATGTGAGACCATAGAAAAGACGATAAGAGAGTGAAAAAACATTTACCCTTTTACTTGCGCTGTGGCAAGGGCCGTGCTTTTTAGCTCGTGACTGACATAAGAGCCGCCAATGTTGTTGGGGCATTTCGCAGTTTTGTATTGTGAGGAGGTTTGTGCAGGGTGTTGAATTTGGACAACGCTCAGACATGTTTGGGTGCGGGAGCTCACACTTCTTTGGAAGGCTCTCTGTCTCCCTGAAACAGTAAAGGCATTTTTGCTAATGAGAGAAAATTCATCGAATATGAATGTGAATGTGTGGGGTGGGTTTCTTGGAGCGCCTTGTTCTCAGCGTAAGAAAATTTTTGAGAAAGGATGTAGGCCGCAAGTGCATTGACTTCGTAGAGCTTTTGACAAAGCTGGCGGAAGTAGAGGCTGTTGTAAAATCTCTACCCCGAACGCAAGTGCAAGATGACCCGAGCAATAACGTACCATTGGCTACAGCCAGTTTTCTTGCTGTCAGACGTGTTAAGCCTTCAGCAAACAGAAACCGCAACCCCGGAAACGCGTCTTTCTTTCATACGCTTTGGAAAAGGTGAAGGATGATACTCCGCTCGTTTTGCCAGGCCTGACGGCAGGGCCTTAAGTTGGAATACATTTCGTTAGTGCAATAAAACTATCCCGCGCCTGTTGTGGAAACTTGATGTAGTCGTTTGAGTCCTTTTTCGGAAGAGATTAATAAGTCCGTTCGTGTATGGCCCGGATGCTGGACGGCAAACTTGCGAGGCACCCTGTTAAGCGATTGTTCAATATCGAAGTTTCGGAACTTTAAGATTAGAAAGATCATTCGGCGGGACAGTTTTGCGAACGGCGCATGTTTCTGGTTTTGTAGACAGGGGGTTCGGCTACAAAGCCATTTTCTATTACACCACTTTATTGAGCACGTTCGGGGAAAGAGGTGCTTTTGCGGGAAATGGGTGCCCTGATTAGACTAGCCGCAGTGAAGCGGGTTAGCCCAAAAGAAAGAGTGGTCGAGAAAAACGTATAGATGGTCACTCATATGTTTTCATTGAGTTTTTCAGGAGTGCCCTTTTGTGGCTGTGAATAGAGCAAATTAATCCAGTTTACTCAACCAAACTGTGCATTATCTGATTGACGGACAAGAAATTTTTTACAGAGATTGTTCGAAATGTTACTGTCTCCGGAGCCCGCCTATATATTGTCACGGGATTACACAGAGACCACAACGTCTCTTCACAGGAGCAGGAGCACTGGACGTCGAGTCGAACCAAACGTTAGTCCACGAGCACAACAAAGTTCTCTTCTTTTTCACAAAATGGCACATAGTCGCATTGGCACGGCTCAACCTCGTTCCATGCCTGTGGCATTACACCCTTCCAAAAAAAAAGTACCACTCTGATGCTCAATGCCCATTAAAAGGTAAAGTAATCGCGTACATGCACAAAGACGCATGATGAAGCAGTGTCAGGTGCTCGGGGGTAGTGTGGCTTCATCCGTGACACAAGAACAATGTCCGCCTGCTGGGAACATCGAGATCGCCGAGCTGTGCCTTCAAGCAGGATTTCGTAGTGGACATCTGTGAGGCGCCGTAGAACTCTATAAGGACCTAAGTAGCGGTGAAGTAACTTTTTCGAGTGGCTCCTTTGGCGAACTGGGATCCAGAGCTATACCAGATCACCGGGTTGGCAAATAACTTGGCGATGACAGGAGTTGTACTTCTGCGAGTTGACGCGTCGTTGTTTTCGGATCTGCTAAAGTGCAAGCAGGCGGCCCGCGTTGGGGAGCCGGATAAAGTCGTTCGCATCAGTAGGAATATCGTTCATGTCACGCAAAAACATGTCACCCAGCATCGTAATTGCTTCTCGGCCGTGAAGAGATTGGAAAGAGTGAAACCCGTAGTCTCTTGAACCGCCGTGTTGTAAACGAACGTTACGTATGGCAAAATTTCATCCCAGTTTTTGTGATCGCGGTCGATGTACATAGCATGTCAGCGAGCGTCTTGTTTAATCTCTCCGTCAGACTATTGGTTTGTGGATGGCATGCGGTCGTTTTGCGATGAGCTGTTCCACTAAGCCTCATGACGTCCTGCATGATTTTGGCTGTAAAGGCTGTTCCATGGTCAGTGATAAGTACTGTTGGCACTCCATGGCGGAGGACGATGTTGTTGATGAAAAATACGCAATTTCATTGGCGGTGCCTCGTTGTAGGGCTTTCGTTTCGCAGTACCTTGTTAAATAATCAGTAGCGACTATGATCCAGTGGTTGCCATCATGTGACTGTGGGAAGGGCCCAAGAAAGTACATGCTGATTCGTTCAAACTGTTGTGACGAAGGTGCAACAGGCTGCAATAAACCAGCAGGGCGCACAGGTGGGGCTTTACGGCGCTTGCAATGATTACAAGTTTAACGTAGTGCCTGACATTCTGGGTGAGCTTTGGCCAGTAGTAGCGAGTCAGAATCCGGGCAAGGGTACGTGCGAATCCTAGGTGGCCGGAGGAAGGCTCGTTGTGGCAGGCAGATAAAATGTCAGCACGTAGCCATGGTGGAACGACAAGGAGGTAATCAGTCGCTTTAGGTTCGAAGTTCTTTTTGTACACTATGTCGTTGCGGAGACAAAATGACCCTGAACGCGTGAATGCCGATGGTGGACTTGAGCTCTGACCTTGAAGGTATTCGATAAGTTGTAGTCGTCAAGCCAGTCGTCGAAGTCCTCGTAAGGGTCACCGTTGAACGGCTTCGGGGTTCGCGAGACGTTGAAGAACCATGGAGGAGGCAGCATCGATGTCTCTCGGGTTAGCGTTCCCGCACTAGCCATAGTACTGCCGAGTTGTGGAAGCGATCCGAATTCAGGTGGTGGGCCTAGTTGTCGCCTGCTGTATACGTCGTAGGCCAGCTGGTTCTTCCTAGTCGCGACTAGTGTCGGTATCTTGCTGCTGATTGCAGAGCATACAACACTGACCAGCACCTCCACCAGAAAATGTCACGTGATTACAGAGAGACCACAACGTCTGTTCACAGGAGCAGCAGCACTGGACGTCGAGCCTAACCAAACGTTAGACCACGAGCACAACAACAGTCCTCTTGTCACAAAACGAGCGCTCAAAAAGGGCGCGCCGCCAAATTCTCGCGACGAACCGCCGGAATGACGCCGCGAGGTCAACGAAAGAAAGAAAAGAAAAAACATCTAAAGGCTCCCTGGGCGCGCGAGCTCTCCTCTCTGAAGCGTGGCTTCGCCGACGAACCTCCTCACCCCACATCGGCGGCCTAGCAAGCCCTCGAAATTTCTAGAACGAAAGAGGCGTGGTCATGCCGAGTTGAGTCATCCGACGCGGAGGGCATTCGAACCGTCTCGCCCTTTCTCCAGCCTTCGCTGCGTATTGCGCCAACGAAATGACGAGAACCTTCTGGAATCTCGCGCGGAAGGTATTTAATCGAGCAGCCGAGACGAGAGAGCAGGAGAAGACGGAAGTTAGCGCCAGAGCGCGTAGGGATTCCGCCGTGTAGTCGGCGAAGGTTTTGTCCGTAGCGACAACGCAGGAGAAGAAGAGGTTCCACCTGAGGGGTGAAGGCTCGAGCTACAGGCAAGAGCGTGTGTCTACCGCTATCGAGTGAAGACGCGTGGCAACAGCTGCGTGTGTGAAGCCGACGTGTTTCCGGCGAAGAAGTTTGAAGCTTGGAGAGAGGCCAACTGAAGACGCGAGGTTTCCTGGAAGAGAGACTTCAAGGGGCAGCGGAACGACAACAACGCTGGACATTGAGTGAGTGATTCTCGGAAGAGTATCATCCAGACTTTTGTTCCAAGAACTTTGGACTGAATACGTTTCCTATCTCTTTAGTCTTTAAGTGTCTTGGTTGTTCGATGCATGCGACTGCATTGTAGTGCGTATTGTTGTCTGTGTCCGTTGTTTCGAGTGTGGCTGATTGTACTGTGTAGTACGTTGTTTGATTGGTGACATATTGTATGCAACTACTGTGGAGTGTGCATTCTGTGTATTGTTTTCGATCTGCCATTATTGAGAATATAATTTTGTTTGTTTATCAACTCTCGGCTCTGACGTGTTCTTTGGGCCACAGCCGGCGTCCGCTGGCGCGCCAAAAAGGACCACTTCCAAATTGCCCACGCTTTCGTGGTGCGGTTCGGGGGGCCGATACTTCGGCCCTTGGAATGAGCCCGGCGATCGCCTCCCTAATTAACGGGACCTGTGTGACAATTGATCTGGCGTCCGCGACAGGACCTTTTGGTGCACAGTGTGTCCAAAGTAGTGAGAAAGAGCCTCGATTTATAGTGCTATCGGAACGATTTTGTGTGTTGTTCAGTGTTCTAGTTACGAGTGCAGGGGAGTGTTCCGATAGACTGATTTAGGCAGATACTTTCTGCACGCGGCAAGGTTTTATTTGCGAGTTGAGAGACACAATGGATCTCGAAAACTTAGTAGCTCTTGGTGAGAAAATGGGTCTTTCTGGCGCCGAACTACGCAAGGGGTAAGCCAGAAGGAGAAAGAGGTGGTGGAGAGAGAGAGGTTGGCAGCTGAGAGGGCCAAGGAAGAAAAAGCAGCTGAGTTGGAGCGAGAGAGGTTGGCAGCTGAGAGAGCGAAAGAAGAAAGAGAGCAGCAGTTGAAGTTGGAGCTGGAGAGAGAAAAGCTGGCCGCTGAGAGGGCAAGAGAAGAAAGAGAGGCAAAGGAGCGACAGCTAAACGAAGAAAGAGAGGAAAGAGAACGGCAGTGGCAGCACGAGATGAAACTCGAGCGGCTCCGTTTGCAACAGCGAAGTGAAACCCGTCCAAGCTAGAGTTGAAAGCAGCGAACGGGAAGATCATGGCTTCCGCTTGAACCCAAGCAAGCTCCTCGTAGCGTTTGATGAAAGGAAGGACGACCTTGACGCGTAACTTCACCGATTTGAGACGATTGGAAGGAGCCAGAATTGGCCGGAACATCAATGGGCAACTGCTTTGAGTACCTGCTTGAGTGGTGAAACGCTCAGTGTGTACGGCAGGCTGACGCCGACCGATGCAGCCAACTACGCAAAGGTGAAAGCTGCTTTGCTGAAGCGATTTAGATTTACTGTGGAAGGATTTCGGGAACGATTTCGGACAGGAAAGCCAGCTGATGGTGAGACGGCTACGCAGTATGCCGCCCGACTTTGCCATTATTTCGACAGATGGATTGAACTTTCAGGGAAACCGCAGGAGTACGATGAGCTTAGAGAGCCCAAGCCTGTCACTGTACTTGAAAGAGAAGAAGGCTGACTCACTTGAGACATGCTGAGTTGGCTGATCAATTGTTGGAAGCGCAAGGTGGCACTAATTTGGCCAAGGTCAAGAAGGATTGTCCTGAGGAGTCGAAGAAATTGGCTCCCGAAGAAAAGAAGCGTGCACCAGAGAGCATTCCGCGATGTTTTCTGTGTACCGACTGGGTCATCGCGCGAAAACTGTGGAACGATCTTTACGAGCCCTACGGTTGTAAAATGTTTCAAGTGTGGTCAGACTGGGCAAAAGCAGACGCATGTCGAAACGAAGCGAGTCAAACTTACCAGGTGTCCTGTGTGCTAGAAGCACCGAAATCCGATGATAAGGCCGTCACAGATGAATTCCTAGAGTTGAAAAGTGGGGAGAAAATTCCTATTGTGGGTGCTGTAATGGAAAAACAGCCAACCGGTGTTTCGAAAGGAATGCCAACGCTGCCTGGAAAAGTTTGCGGGCAAGAAGGTTACGGTGTTAAGAGATACCGGCAGCTCCACTGTTATCGTGGAGAAATTTGGTACGGGAAAGTGAGTTAACAGCAAAACGAAACCGGTTTGCTTATTGACCGTACCGTTCGGATGCTTCCCGAAGCAGAGATTGAGGTTGAAACCCCATATTTCAGCGGGAAGGTTACGGCTCTATGCATGACGACCCCCCTGTATGACCTCGTCATCGGAAACATCGACGGGGCGCGAAGGCCGAATGATCCAGAATTTTTGGGGAAGACCCGAAGATGGAGCTTCCGATGACACAGGGACCGCGAGATTCAGCGGAGAACAATCCCGTGACGGATCTCACTAGAGCCCAAGGTGAAGCCACGGCGCAAGAGACAGCGAATGGGAAGATGATCGAGTTGAATGAGTTCACGTGCTGGGCAGCTGGACGTACGTCGGCACGACCTCAACCGACAGACAGTGTAAAGGTGACGGAGTCGGCCAGCCAGGTCCAATGTCGTGACATGAACAAGCGGGTGACAGGATCGGTTGAGCGTTATCACCCGTTAACAGTGTCAGAAGTGACAACGATGGCAGAGACGCCACCTCAGACCACGTCGTTGGAAAGGCTCGCCGAAAAGAACAAGAAAAAACAAGAAGAGATCGAGCGAGCACCGCAGCAAGAAAGGACGCAAGTGCAGTTCGAAATACACAGGATAGGTGCTGAGGTGGAATCGGAATGTGTTTGGCAGGGCTGAGTCACATTGTTGTGTTTAATGTTCTTGTTATCCTGTGTCACAAGTGTATGTCGAGTGAGTAAAATGTTGTTACGGTGATGTGATGTAGGTAATGATGTGAGTGTAGTAATTGTTGTAATGAATGAACTTTGTACATTTGTATTGTTTGGAATATGTGGTGGAGTGTTGTACTCATGTACCTGTGGTTATATTTCATGTGTGTGAGATTGAATTGTAATGTCCAATCGTATTGAGTGATATATTGTGAATGTGACGTGTCATGAGCGACGGACTATGTTAGTCTATGAGATGAGAGTGTGGGGACTGTTGGGCTCGTTTGTGTGGTTTTGAATATTATGAGATAATATTTAAAGTGGGGGCATGGCAGTGTCACAACGAGCGCTCAAAAGGACGTGCCCAAATTCTCGCGACGAACCTGCGAATGGTGAGGGATGGGGGAGATGAAGGAGAGCAGAGAGGGAAGAGAGGAAACAGCACAGTCGGCAGCACACGCGCGCACACTCAGTCGTAGTCCAGTCTTGTCTTTCGCGGGGTGACATTGCTGTACAGTCACTGTTCAAGTCAGTGTCGCGTAGGAAATTCAACAGAGCTTCGTCGCCTTCGTTGCAATGTCTTCTCTCGGGCACTTGACAGAATGGTGTCCACAGACACTTGGCTGTTGGCGATGCGTGCAAAAGCGGACCTGTCCATGTATGGATTTATACAATGGACAGTCACACAGGATGTGGTGTAGCGTCTATTCGCAATGACAGGCATCGCAGAGAGCGTTGTCGGCCCATTCCTATGACAAAGGAGAAGATTTGTAAATGCCACTCCTAATAAGCGATGAAGAAGGGTTGGCTTCTCTTTGGGTCGAGTCCAGTGGGCATGCGGAGAGCATCAAAGAGGACAGGTGGCTGTTGACGATTCGTATCGAGATGGGGGCACCTAGTGAAACGTGATTTCACGCGCACGTCGGCGAAGATACTGGCAGCATCGGTCCTCGAAAGTGGTTGGATTCTGCTCGTGTTCCTTCAAGGGCTGCCCGCGCGGCAGTATCGGCATGTTCGTTCCCTATGATGCCGCAGTGACTTGGCAGCCATTGACAGCGTCACATGAGCCCTTTTCGAGTAAAGTGGTGGAGAAGGCATCGAATTTCGAAAAACAAGCTGTTCGTACGGGCCGCGACGCAGTGCTGAGAGCACAGATTGTAGGGAAGCCTTGAGTCGCTGAAAAATCGACATTGTTGCGGTGGTTCCGATTGACCACACAAAGTGCAGTGCGCAAAGCAGCTAGTTCGCTGCGGTAGAGCCGTGGAGTGGTCAGTCCTAAAGCTGATGGTAACACTCTTGCTGGGATAACTATGCCCCTGACGAACAATGGGGTACGTGGAACCATCGGGTGATACGTATGCTGTCTGATATTTTCGTGCAAAGAAGAAGAGACAGTTGTTTCGCACGGGCGACGAAAGCTCAGATTTCTCCGGATCCCTGGTACAATAAGATGCACGTGGGTCTAATAAGACACAAAGTGGTATGGATGGTTAGAGCATGAGTGAAGCCGAGGAAAGTTTATGTTGTATTTCACAATCAATTTGGCGAACGATGCTTGGCATCTCTGAAGGAACAGTGCAAGGTGATGGCAGGGAGCACGCGACCAGTGTTGATGTGCGTTCTCAGGACTTTACAACAACGTGGTTGTATGGATATCACCAGCAAATGCAATTGTTGTTCTGTTGACGTACATCTGGGCAGGGAAACCGAGGCACACTCTCAGCGCGTGGGCTTGTACTGCCTGTAAAAACACGAACATGGTCTTGAGGTATGTAAGCACGGAAGCAAGCTATATTGAGGAGGAAAGAGAAAACAGGGCCAGGTAGAGCTCAATATATTGCGTCTACTGACATCCCTCACGTCTTCCTGCCAGGAACTGAACAGTTGGGAAAATAGCGGTCAGGAGCTTTCATAAGGTCACATGCGGACTCCAACCGAGGTCCCTATCAATAATGATGCCCAGAAAACGGTGGGTTTGGCGTAAGAAATCGGGTCACCGCAGATTGAGATGACATAAGGGGCATTGTTTTGCGAGTGAAGCCACCAGTGCGCATGTTTCTGGTGATATGCTGAGACCTTGTCGGAACAAGTATTGGCAATCATAGTTGCTGCTTTTGAAGCCGGGAACGTATCTGAGGACGTGTGACTGCCGATGTTCAGAACAGATGGTGTCGGCGTATATTGAGATTTTAATGGTGCTTGGCCAGTATTCAGCAAGACCAATTAGTGCAAGATTGAACGAGGCGGGCTAAGAACTCCGCCTGAGGAACCCCCTGGAAGTATAGCGTCGCGTAGTTGGGCCATCTTCTGTTAACACAAGAATGATCTTGCAGCCAGGTAACTTCGAAATCCACCGGGAAGATCGGCCACGAAGGCCAACCACCGCAAGAGCACCCAAATGGCTTCAGGGAGTACATACTTCATAAGCGCCTTTCACATCTAGAAAACAAAGCTGCAGATAGTCGCTTACGGGATTTTCGTGCTTAACGTACGAAACTAGATCAACGACATTGTCAATAGAAGAGTGGTAACGTGGGAAAAACCAGCCATTGAATCGGATAAATCTTGTAGTATCAAGAACAACTCCAGGCGGCCCAGTATCGCCGTCCATATCTTCCCTACGCAGCTGGCCAGTGCTATGGGCGGTATGAGGTGAGTTCGAGTGGGATTTGCCATGCTCAGATTGGTAACAAGCGGCTTACTTTCCAGTCATCAGGAACTTGCCATTCTGCCACGAGATATGTAGAGGCTCAACAGTTCTCTCCTTGCACCTTCCAGGTGCACAAGGCTCGTACGGAATACCATCTGGGCCCGGAGAAGTGAAGCCTGCAGAGAGCTAGTGCCGCTCGAGCTCTCCGTCATAAAAAGGAGGCCATGTGGTAGTCACGGGAACGGGGGACGTCACCTCTCATGGAGAATCTGGACGAGGGGCTGGTTAGCGATCAGCAGAAATTCTGCGACATCGATGTCTTGCTCCTTTGAAATAGTGCGAGCGCTTTAATGGAAAGCGCTGTTCCGTAGAGTGTGCAGACCTTGCACAGTTTTCCAAATGTCGAGAGTGGCTTCCGAGGGTATCGTGACTGGCAAAACGTGTTCATCATTCGACGCTAATCTATCCATGCGACGCCGAATCTCTTTGCGACCTCCTGGCGGCCCAAGATCGTGAATGTTTGCCGGTTTGCCGTGACCAGCATGTTTTTAACAGGCAGACTTCCGCTGTGTAGATTATAATTTGTTTTCTTTATTATCTGTCTATAGTTGTGCCGTGGCGATTATATTCATCCGTGTTGTCTACTGGCTGTGTCCTTTTGTTGCAAAAGCCGCTCGAGAACCTTTATTTCTAACAAGCATTTTCCGTGCAAGTAATGTACCTACTTTTTCAGTGCGACGGCATTATACAAAATTCACTACGCCATCTTTCTCAACGACCGTACCAGGCCTTTTAAATATTACTTTCTAAGGGTACTTTGGACAAAACTTTTGGTCTGTCTGTTTTTTGTACTTTGTCTGTTATCTGCCGTAACAATACCCCAAAAGGCACCTAACGATACCCCATACGGCCAACTCCATCCGCAGCACCCACCATTATTGCTCAAGTTTTGGCGTTCCTACTTGAGCAATTGTCAATTTTTTTAAAAAGCACATGTTGCGCACATCTGAGGGACCATAACAACACGTTAATATTTTGTATGTGTGTTTTTATAATACAGAAGACACACAAAAGTAATTCTAAGGGTCTAGACAACAGTATGCAAGGCATTTTGGCAGATGCAGTTTCACACCCTACTCTTAATTAAGTGATCTCCTGTGTTTGCAGGATAGGTTCATAACACGTCCAAGAGTACGAATATTTAGCAGGAATGTAGTAGTGACTGGTATAATCACCTTAAAAAATTCTGCTGTGAATTTTTGCCGGTTGCCGTGACCAGCATGTTTTTAACAGGCAGACTTCCGCTGTGTAGATTATAATTTGTTTTCTTTATTATCTGTCTATAGTTGTGCCGTGGCGATTATATTCATCCGTAGTTGTCTACTGGCTGTCTCCTTTTGTTGCAAAAGCCGCTCGAGAACCTTTATTTCTAACAAGCATTTTCCGTGCAGTGTAATGTACCTACTTTTTCAATGCGACGGCATTATACAAAATTCACTACGGCATGTTTCTCAACGACCGTACCAGGCCTTAAATACAATATTCTTTCTTAGGGTACTTTGAGACAAAATTTGGTCTGTCTGTTTTTTGTACATTTGTCTGTTTATCTGCCGTAACAATACCCCAAAAGGCACCTAACGATACCCCATACGGCCAACTCCATTCGCAGCACCCACCATTATTGCTCAAGTTTTGGCGTTCCTACTTGAGCAATTGTCAATTTTTTTAAAAAGCACATGTTGCGCACATCTGAGGGACCATAACAACACGTTAATATTTTGTATGTGTGTTTTTAAAATACAGAAGACACACAAAAGTAATTCTAAGGGCCGTAGAGATAATCACGTTGCGATGACAGTGCAACACGATGCTCGATAAGGCAAGTTTTTCCAATGCTTTGCTGAGACGACATGGTGGTGGCACTTGCCCGTCGCTTTGCGTTCTACACCTTAACGCCTCCGAGACAGGCGCACACGCCTTCCTTCGTTTTCGCAAATAGCTGCCAGATAGCGCTCGTATCTAACGTGCATCGATGCACTCATTCGCCTTCGCTGCACGCATCAATACTCTCAAACGCAGCGCTTCTAGAATACAATTTCCCGATTTTCTCGCGCAGAACACCAAGTAAACGTTCTGTTCACACCCTCCGCACACAAGACTATCGTCTTTCGGCGACATATGAAGCAAACATGCAGATACGGGGCCACCTTTTATTTACGTTTTTATTCATGACTCTTGCACTTCTGTTAGGAGCTAATCGAAATATAAACGAGATTTATCTTTGTAACTGCACTGATATATCAGTACCATCTTCTTGGCCTACCACTGATGAACTAGCGGGAACGAACCGATTTGCCGCGATTTAGGTCCACAAAAAATAATCGACAAATTCTTAGATATAACCGTAAATATGGTCAAAAATAGAATAAGCTAAAGCCAGGAGGCATGGCAGACAACAATAAAAATCACAAACTTGTGTGAGTATTTTTTACGTAATAACGCTTCGAATGTCTGATTACATCTTGTAAATAGAAAACGTCACTCGTTAAGCAGATGCGAAACTTGAACTTAATTGTGGTTACGTGATCGAAGACCAGCTGTGGCGACTGAATTTTCAATGGAGGTGGCAATGCTGTAGGCCCATGTGCTCAGATTTGGGTGCACATTAAAAAAACCCATGTAGTAGAAATTTCCGGAGCCCTCCACTACGTTGTCTCTGACAATCATGAGGTGGTTTTGGGACGTGAAACCCCACAAATCAATCAATCATTGAAGATAAGGGTGCCGTCTCGAGAGCTGGCACACCTGCCATATTGACAGGCATCGAAAGAAAAAAAAACGATAGGGCCAGCTATTATAAAACTTCCATTATTTAAGAAGGCATCTCTAAATAGCATGTGTCAGCGATGACAAGTGAAGAAAGAAGAGGAAAATAAGAGCAAGACAAGAGATTGAATGGGCGAGAAAAAAAAATTCGGCAGATCTCACGTACCTGGGAGGAAGAGGAGGAATAAATGAGGAAGGACAGGGAGGTTAGCCAGTTCTCAGACCGGCTCACGTACCTGGGAATCAACGTTATGCTAAGCATGCGAAGGGAAGGTGACCGTGTTGCAATTTTTTAATTGAGCGACTCGTCATGAAATGACGCTAAATATATGTACAAATGTTGCGCGCACAGACATATGTTGAAGAGTTGCAGATGTTTACAGAACCAGTTGTTTGCGTTTGCGCAATGATGCCAACTTGAACATGTGTATTAGCAACGCCAGAAGCTGATATGAAGCGCTGATGCTCACGAAGATGCCAGCCTTGGACACTGCCACACAAATCAACTGCAGTTCATAGCCACTATCCTCCAAAATTCACGCAAGCCCGACGTGACGCCAGTATCAAAGGAGTATATATGTACCGTTTCTAAAATTCGGTAGGCAGCACTGCAACCACTATTGACGTTTCAAGAAGACTGGCGTCTATTTGAAAATTAGTTTAGAGACCTGGCGTAGCGCTTTTGTAAAATACTTCATTGCCACGCAGAATTATAGGGTTCGATTCCAGTTTGGGCCCTGACATTCATTCGTACATTCGTCGGATGGGCGCTACCGATGTCGGGTATTTCTTAATGCTGGTGCGTTGAAGTTGCCTATGCATGTTCTCGTCATTCCTGGGTCGATACCAAGTGTCTATCACCTGTGGCACATACTCGCATACCAGCTTCACATACCTGCCCGTCGGTATGTGCCACTGTCTTGTGGGAAATGTTTGACGACATACGCGATGGTATTGTGACATTATACATATCCTGACCGGCGCGTCATATTCTTCAAGCCATCTTACCCTCCCATGCTAATTTTGGTTCACGCCAAATTAAGGGGATGAGCACGAGAGCACCCAAACGTAAGCGGCTAGATAGATAGATAGATAGATAGATAGATAGATAGATAGATAGATAGATAGATAGATAGAGAGATAGTAGATAGATAGATAGATAGATAGATAGATAGATAGATAGATAGATAGATATAGATAGATAGATAGATAGATCGATAGATAGATAGATAGATAGGTATATAGGATTAAAGCCACTGAAGTTCGCTGAGAAATGCTTCGCATTCAAAGGAGAGAAGCAGGGAGAAGAACGAAGAAGAGAAGGCGGGGGGGGGGGCATTTTGTTTGAACCGGTGCGCGCAGTGGAGAACGAGGTGGACCAGGACGACGGAGAAAACGGCGGATATTCTAGGTGGTCTGCGTCTTGCCCCAGTCATTAAAGGCTTGGAGGCCCACTCCACAGTTTCTACCTCGGTGAGCTGCTGTCTTCATGCTTCAGGTATCCTGCTGGTTAGCTGTGCGGTGAGCTTCCGGGACTTGTCAGCGTGTGCGACGCCGACCTTCAGCGACCTTCAGCGAGCTCGCGCTCGCAGTCGCCCATCTGCCCCACCATGACGTATGAACTAGTGTCCCGAGGCATGGAGAGTCTGCCTGCAGTTGGCGTGCCAAGGGAACGAGAGGCGAGCACCTTGCATCATGCACGAAACGATGTTGGGCGCCGGCACCAAGGACAAGAGTAACGGAAGCGGTGAGCGATGATAGTGTGGCCGCGCGACCGATATTCGTACCTCTCGACTCGGGCAAGCATATAGATACGCACTGACTTGGAAAACGAGACACAAGTTTGACATTCCCGTGATGGGACGTAGCATTTAGAGCGTGGGGTTTTGCTTACCTGAATGCTTCCTCGTCTTGCTATATTGGTATCGTTCAGGGAAATGAAGCGTGTTTTTGTGCCACCCCGTGTCCCCCACCTTGCGATCTTTCAACTTGCTCTAACAAACGACCCGGGTGACATCATATCGCGACAGTTTGTATACAATGCCGTGCTCTTGCGGCTTACTTCACATTGAGAAGACAGACGATTGAAAAATTGATTCACTCCCTTGAGTGGCCGTATTCTCTTAGGCAGACGTTTTGCAGAGTTGCGCGACATTGGGTTTCAAAGAGCTAGTTGCTCGTTTTTCATCGTATAGCATTCTAATTTCTTGCTATCGCATTGATTGCTTGCCCCTCATTGCAAAACTGAGATTGTTAATAATAAGCTGGAAAAGACGTAGTGAAACGGCAGAAATTCCCTAACGTTCAGTGTTACAAGAAAATAAGTTTCAACCCAATAGCTGCAGACACGATTTTCGCCTCTTCTCTGTTGTACCATGTTTAAAAACACAGGAAAAGTGAGGCGGAATATACAGAAGTTATCAATTCACCAGGCAGGCTTTAATCTCGCAAGTACTCCTGAGCCAATGTGATGACTTCTTTTTTTTATTTCCTCCGGCTGCAATTACGTTGTCTTTCGGATTCGTGTCAATTGATCGCTCTTCTTATTCTCGTTTTCTTTTTCCCTCCGCGACTAAGGTTTTGCCTGCCTTAATTGATGACGGGCCGTGGTGGCAGAGATGAAAGGGAGGAAGGAGGAAGGCTGGCTCGTTCATCACCGCTGCATTGAAGGGAAGGGCCTCCGCTGACAGCGCGTTCGACATGGGGCTCACCCCGGGGCTCGGAGGCACAATTTGTTTTCGCCATGCGCATGAGCCCTGGCGCATAGGGACCACAGGGCGCCGCAGCGTTGTCGCCGGCCGACGAATGAGCGGCCCCGCTTCACTCAATTTCTCATGCCTTCAAGCGTGTGTGGAGGCAATGTGCGAGCAAAGTTCTTTCTTTTGTTGTTGTTTTTATTTGTTTCCACTTTTCTGGCTCTCCTGATCCTGCAAGCATAATCATCTATGGTATGTGCCAACTTGAAAGGAAAACTAATAATATGAGTCGTAATGAAAACGAGGTAAAAGGACGTTGGCTCAATTGCAGTGCACATATATATTATAATATAAACGTCTTTTTTTTCATCAAGGCAGATTGAAAGGTACTATCAGAACTGAATCGCTGGAACAAATATGCCTTGAAGCTACAACGCCCACTGAAACTTCTTTAAATCCAAAGGTTTCTGTAATAGAGCCTGCTAAGGCTAGCCACTTGTAGAAAATAGATTCTGCGAATGTACCCTAAAAATTCAGTAACCTAAGGACTCTTGAATAATAACGCATGTTGCTAATCACGGGCAGAAAAGGAGTCGCGCGTAAGTAAATTTGTTTTCTTTAAGCAGAGGAAAATAAGCTTGAACGAACGACAAGCTTTCTAACCAAAAACACACTATGATAAATTCGGGTATAGGTGGGAGGCTGGGGAGCGGGATGAAGAGCTGTCGATATTGCAATATTATGAGGGCAACTCTTGATCCTAGACTCGAGAAAGGAATTGATTGATAAATTATAATCTGTACTTTTGTTCTTGCCTTAGCATATAAAAAAGTTAAATATTTCCCATACGCTGAAGGCTCGTTGCCCTTACACGAAACTGAGGCAACTTTTCGCTGGCTTGTCTTAACCACTTCGACGAGAGCCCGGTCGCCCAAGTACGCACGCACATGTCGTGCTGGGGGTGTTGCTACATTTTTCACTTTTATCGCAAAAGTTGAATCTACAGAGCAAAGCTCACTTCACTCAGTTCAGCGGCTGTGTTTGCGAAAGAAGTGCGCTGCTAAAACAAAAAGTAACTCACAGTTGTTAGTTCGTGAGGTTTGGTTTCCAGCGTTCATCTAAGTGTTTGAAGAGCGCCCTTTAAGTTTCGTTATTTGACAGTTGTTCGATCGCACTCGTCGTGCATGTGCTCTTTTTATAGGTCCTTTGTGCTTGAGCATCATGCTCGATGTGTCTAGCTGCTTGCCGTTCTTTGCGTTATATTGCAATATATTGTTGTCGCATTCTACCTGTAGGCATCGTGGCGAAAGAGAAATGTTTTTTTTTATATTTTCAGTAGCATTTAGGACAGCAATGTATGGTGTGCGAAACATGACAGCAGTGGCAAAGCAGAAGCATTATCGTCTTCCCATGTTCGCAGTATTATGCTCTGTTTAGCTTAGCCGAGAACAGTACACTCCCTTCGCGGACACACAAATGGCCTGGACGTGATCCGAGTGGGAACATATTCGGTAGCTCTCACGACAACGATTCGGGGCACACGTCTGAAAAGGCCAAGCAAGTGATCTACGTTGACATCCTTCTCCTCACTACGCTCGAGAAAAAAAAATCTGTACACTTTATGTGCTTTCTAGATTACATGTTGAAACGCTTAGGTCGCAACGTGTCTTTTCGGATCACTTTCCCTTTGCGTTGTTCAGGTTTCGCAAGCTATCTGGCACCAAATATTTACAAATTCACAAAGAAAGCTACTTTGCTGAAATCACAGCAATAACATAAGTGAAGTGACTGTATATTTGCCACGTAGTTATTAGCGTGTTGGCGCGAGCCTTCAAGAAGATAAAACAAATTGTACCCTTAGCAGTGCTTAAAAGGACACGGCACAATGAATCAACTTAAGAAGTTGTACTCTGAAGACCCTATTTTCCATGCCTTGTATATCTTAGTAGAGCAGAAAACGCCACAAATTTCAAATGCATTTTTGTTGTCTGGCGCTACAGACTCAGAGAATATTTCTGAAACATGGTATATTTTGTCTATGATCGCTTTGCAGAACAATATATTTCATTTTTACAGATAACGAACTGCATGTCACGTCATCAGATCCTGCTACATTATGGCGTTTGGTGCGGGAATTCGAACGAGGAGTCTCCACCAACATTTTCTTTTTGTGTGCTTTCGTCTCTTATCAAGCATTTTCTCGCTGTAGGACTGCCGTTTGTGGTCTGACTGTAATTGACCTATACGCAAAAAAAAAATAACTTCTTGCTTTTTAATTCACCTACGTAAAGGCGCAATCTTGGCTAACTTGCTCTTATGGAAACCATATGTGGCATGCACAGTTTCCATAACTACTGGGTACGATTTATACTTAGCTCTGTGATCTCTTTATTTCGTGGGGCTTAACATGCCAAAACCATGACATGATTATGAAAAATGTCGTACTAGCGAGATCCGTCAATATCGAACACGTCGTTTCTTCAACTTGCTTCTAAATTTAAGTACACAGGTCTCGATCATTTTCGCATCCGTCTAAAATGCGCCCGCCATTGCTGGGGTTCGATCGCGTGACCTCCGGGCCAGTAGTCCAGTACCGTGATAAAACAGTCACTGCGGTGGGTTCAAGTGAAATTTTGAATTGTGTGAACGCACACAGCCCGCTAGGACTGTGTTTGGTTAACCATCAGTCACCCCCATCGTGCGCGAATGAAGCCAGTGTAAGTCAGTACAACCCTAGCCCCACGGAAAATTTTCTTGTTTCACAGACATTATTAAATAAGGCGACTGCTTAACTGAAAAACTGACAATCAGTTTTTCCCTTAAGTTATCATAGAGATGCTAGTTAGTGCACCACTAGTCCCTATGGGGCACTTGGTGTTTTCGTACGCATACGAACGCTGAAAAATCAAGGAGGTGTGCAATTTGCAGTTCCACTTAAAAAAATAGCAGCCTTTGCGTAAATGGGCCAACTTACGACGATGGTGGGTTGTGTTGTAGGCCAAAGAGATAGAGATGTGCAACGATAGAAAAGGCGTGGCAGAACTAACAAATACGTGACGCGTCAAACGTGTCGTCCGATTCTGGCATGAGGTTTTCTTCTTTAATGCATCGTCAACGAGGATTTTGTTTTTGCTCCCTTTAGGTGATGACATAAGACCCCCTTAGATTATATTTTTTTGGAAATCTTACGTAGGGGGTTTTCTACCTTCAGTGATAGAAAATACATGTATAGAGTGCGTACTTGTGTATAACTCGCCTATAAGTTAAGTGCTCACGTACTGTGTGTATAGCACTTTAGAGGCTATATCTTTATAAGAGTTGCTCTGTTACATCGTTCTGTTTTTCTCATGACAAGATACGGTAGCCAGTTTGAAAAAAACGAAGTTCGCGACACAATATAAAGAAACTGAGGGAGCCATTTACTATGGAAAACAAGTAAATGCAACCTTGTTTCCAGTTGGTAAATCCACTTGCTGAATCACTTCGTCTGGAGAGTGCTCCTAGAGTACGAGGCGAGTCTCCCTGACCATCTATGGCAGCTTTAAATCTTGAAATCACTTTGCGAAGTAGAAATGCACTGCCAAAAAGGAATCGCTATTCTTTCCTGTCATCATCCTTCAAGCGGCGGTGCGGGATACAAACAGCACCACTCCACGCCACCCTTTCGGACATCGATGAGTCGGTCTTCAAGGAGGCCACCTAAATTTGTCATCTATTACAACATGGTCCTCGGATATCTCCGTCAAGCCACCGCGCGTAGGCCGGTTGACATTGATGGAGAGGTCACATGAAGTAAGTCAGAAGCTTAGATAGTCGCTCTGAAATTCGCCTCTCAGAAAGTTTCGATGACCATGTGCATGTTAGCTCTTCGCCTTTGATAAATTTCGGAACCTTCGATGTGTTAGTTACTTATTCTTGACTTTCACCTTTTTGCGTAATATTTTTTTTGATGTCGTGATAAAAAAATTGAATCTTGAATCTTGCATCTCTCTGTCTTCTTTTTCGAAACCTAAAAAGCATTTAAAGCCCTTCAGTTTCAACACTACCTCAAGGCTCTTTAAGGGTCCTAATATGCCTTTCATTTGCCTGCCCTACTGCAGCAGTAATTAAAAGGACCATTAATTCGATTCCGGAGTATATCTTATCAACATCATACGTTACGCCCACTTGTGTCTATGACCTGGGTAATCATTACTGAGCAAAGCACGTGGGGTAGATTAAGAGGGGGTGGTGTCCAACGTACTAAATTGATTGGTGCTTTCATCCGGCCACCCAGCTGCGCTTTGTTAAGCGGGATAGCGTGAGGGCCAAGTCCATTAGAGGCCAAGCTCACTCACCCATTAAAGTCTTTCCTTCGATCCTTCATGTCGATATGCATAAAATACCGGGGGTGCCTAGAAGATAAGAAACTGGAGAACGCCACAGCGTGATTGGTAAAACAAAGAGAAAGAAGGAATTACGAAAAGCTAGGGAGATTATATAGGAATGTCATGCTTGTTACCGCAGACCACGGAGTAAGATCCGTGCCGTATACACGTGAATGCGAATGAACAAGTAAAAGAGGGATTTCAGCAATCGAACACACGGTACGGGGTGTCGCAGGTTGTCGCCTAATTTGGTTGCCTCCAAGTACTTCATGGGGACTCATGTGGCTTTTTCTGCGTACGTAACAGAAGGCCAGGTTCTAAGAGCTTCCCTCCAATAAAAGTATGGTCATCGAGTCTTCTCCGGACATGCTAGAGAGTCCAATGATTAGTATAGCGCTAGCTGATAACAACGACAAAGGGACAACAAGACGAGCCCTAACTTCCAACTGAATTTATTTTGCATGGAGCGTCTGCTTGTCCCTTTGTCGTCGTTTTCAGCTCGCGCTATAACAATCGTCCTGACCAACCAACTAGTTCAAACCGCCACGCTTGTAAGTCCAATGATGTTAAAATTTGCGGTAGTGGCGCGAGATATAGTCAGTAGTCTCACAACAGTTGCACTTATCTCACATAGATGAATGCATTACACCAATGCAATAGCTGAATGTGTTGGTAAACAATACATCACACCACAGCTGATCCGGTAGTGTTGTGTCACGTGAACAAATATCTTCGGTGATAGTTGTAACTATAGTAATCACTCAAGGTTCTGGCCAATGCATCCACGGTGGACCGTCCACATTCATCATAACCTTTCCAAGAGTAGACATTGCAAAAAACTTTGTGACCTTGTGCATAATGCCACGCTCAAGAATTGGCGTTCTCTGCTATTGTCAAATCGACTAGCAGAACAAATGTGTGTTATTATGAATGCATTTTTTTCGTTCGCAATGTGTCGAACGAATGCTCTGATTCCAATATAATGACTGAAGCAATAAAGAAAATCAGTTGGGCTTAATAACTCAGAATCAACTATGGCAAAAAAAGTAAGTGCACTTATTCTGAAAATAACATTCATGTCTGTGTATAGGTCTACTAAAGAGTGCCTTCAAGAAAGAAGGTAAAATAGAGAAAGTTCCTAGCCTACTAAATTTGATAATATAGTTCAGAAATCTGACATTTTTATCTTAACAAGGTCATAGGCCGAAAGCCTACCATTCATATCCCTTTGTCGCAGTTCTGAGGTGTTCGTCACTAGAGAGAGGAAGTGTACAGTGTATAGAATGAATCAAAAAGAACATTTTTCATCTTTGAGAAAGTTTAGTTTTTGTGCACTTCATAGTGACTTGTGGACACGATTGATATTGATATAGGCTACGTTATAAGTAAAACGTCACTGAAATTTGAACGAATTCTTTAAAACATCTGAGCGGTAATTGATGCTTTACCTTATAGTCCTTGGTTCAGTGGAGACAACTTTTATGTTTAAAGGAAATACTCAATAAAGGAAGTACACAATGTGTGAAGCGCCACCCCAATTGTAACACAAGCTATATTATATATATATATATATATATATATATATATATATATATATATATATATATAGGGAATGAACTAATGGCTTATCCCACCTACCCCTGGCAGTACATGTGGGGTAGAATGTTATATGATAATCAAACAAGGGAGTCTTAATACAAACGTACTGCTAAGTGCAGTCTCCAGCCTACGAAAATCACATATATCGTACATGTGGAACTCACCACGTGGTACGTTGACTTTCTGAAAGCGGCAGGCGGAAGCTTACTTATGACGCAGATGTCTTACTTGTGTAACTGTGTGATGCATTTGAGTAGTGTGTAGTCTATCAGTCGATGAATATTTGCCTCCAACTATGCTTTTAGCATTATTCAGCGGAAAAGTACAATGTTGAGTTACATTTTCCATTTCAACGCATATCCTTGTATGGCTGCCTGCACTAGAATACTCAGGCACATGCCATTCTTATTTCGCGACTGACGTTACACAGCTCTACTTCAAGCGATGGCAGTGAGTGCACGGTGGGTAAACAGTTCTTTAGCCATCTAAACAGGTGATTAGACATCTAAGCTTTTAGTATACGCTCTGCAGTGATCGTAGCTGAATCGACAATTTCCCGTGGTATGGAGCCCGCGTGTCATGCCACGCGCTTACAAAGTCTAATTGTCCCATAATGGTTTTACGTCCGCAATGCCTGTCAAGATCACAGTAACACCAAACACGAAAAACCTTCATTCACGATATCATCCGATCCATTCAAAACAAATTCAACGAAATCCTTTATGGCTGGAGCTGAGCGAGCATAAATGTTTCGAAGCTTGTCACCTTCTACGTAAGCATTAACTTCCCGCTGTGCGATAAAAAACCGACACATTCAAAGTCGCTCGGTTATCAAATAACCGTTTTAAGAGCTTTGCTGTTGGAGCACAATGGAAAGCGTTGGATGTCCACAGAAAACGAACCACGGAGTTGCTTATCAGCCGCATCCACCCACGGTTACAGTCCACGCAGCCGCTGTGCCGCGCTCACTGCGTGAGCCTGAGTACGAGTGACGAAATACCTAGGTTTCAATCGGGGGCGCAACAGCCAAGTTTGCACGTTAGTTCTGGCGCAAAAGTCTTGCATGATCAGTAAAAGGCTGTGGCTCGAATGTACTACATCTGCGCCAAGAAAAACCCAGCATAGACCAAGGAGTTCACGTTAGGCCCTTAACATCAACTTCAATGTTTCCTAAAGGCCCACTCATCACCCGGCGTTTACACTCGAGGGGGTGATTTTCTGCTCTCCTTCATACACATGACGCATCCTTCTCGGCCCTTAGTTCTTGAGTGGACGTGAACAATATTAGCACTAACCACGCTAGAGCCTATGAGAATTTCGCGCTTCTCGGCTGCACGCTGTTATCGCCACTTCCACAGTCGTAAACACTAAAAATGAAGTTTGATGAGTTGATTGTGCACAAGATTCATGCGAGACAAAGAAGAATGGATGGGCGGCTGCATGGCAAAGCACTGCTGAAGAGTAATCAGATGTGATATTTCGCGTATAGCAACGAATCGAGAGCATGTATGCTCTAGACGTCACGGGCACTGCTGCCTACGTCACAGTAGTGTGCCAAGAAAGACTAGAAATATCAGGAAAGAATATTGCGCTCTTGTTTTGTATTTTGGGAGCCCGGTGAGTAGCCCTTTAGTGTTTACACGGCTATAGTCAAATTTACGTCCTTTTTTGAGATGCAAAGCAGCTTTTGCTCAGGACTGTGTCTGAGCACGAAGAGGTGGCCGGAGCATCTTCTCGCGTGAGCGTGAGGAGGTGGGGTGGAGAATATGTCAGAGCGGTTCCTCCGCTTCCTTTCTCCTTTCGCGTTTATTTCTCCGCTACAGCAGTGCGCATGCTCCCCCCTTGGACTCTTCTACCAGCGCTGGGTGGTCACTTAGCGGCACCCACATAGTATCACACAAGAATGGTAGTGGAGTAACCTAAGCTGTATGCAACATACAGACAACTCCACACACAAATGAAACATACACGAAAGCTTACAAATGCAAAGAACAAATGACAAAACAAGTGAACACGAGCGCTGCTTTGCATCCCCGCATGGTTTTCTTTAGTGGGTGATGGTGTAATATTTTTTCGAGGTTACCTAGAAAATTACAGCTTTCTAGTTCATCAGATTAGTTTGAAATGCATGCGCGAAAACATTGTGCTGACTTCTGAGAGTTTAACTGCTGCGTGTGCGTGCCCGCGAGATTATTACTTTAAGGTTGGGACTCTGCAGCCACTCTTTAGATGCATAAAGTTTCCTGCAATTAGAAGGGGTTCTGGTGCCACGATCATTCAGCCATCATTGGAATGATGGGTAGAACACACATTTTTCATGTCTTCCTGCTTGCGGGCGTCGAAGGCTGGCCTCGTTTATTGATGTGTTCTGGTTTTTTTTAAATATAAAGAATGAATCATTGTGAACTTCACGACCAATTTGAACAGAGGAACCTAAATGGTCAAAGTTTCGAAATGCAACTGCTGAAAATTAGCTCATTGTGTTCTCGTGTAAAGCAGCTCCAAGCCACTCAAAGCCAAAGAGCCGAAAGGGTGAAAGATAGACTTATTTGTGCACTACCCATCATTCCCATGTTGGCTGAAGCGCCGGGCGTTACAGCTCCCATAGACACTAGCGACAAACACTCTATTGGACACTATATGTCTGGACGCAAGGTGTGATTAGGAACTGCTAGCAGGCTGTGTCCACACAGCCACTGTAGGCACTCAACCAGGCCAGTCTATTTCAAGGTGGTATGATGGGGTAAATAGTGTATGGCTGTTTTGGCGCAATAATATAAAAACGGCTGCAACTGTACCCCCAAAAATATATGTACTCATGAAAGATGCTTCTGAGTATCAAGTGGAACCTTTTTTTATGACTAGGTTGTCTATCTTTCCTACAGTCAATTCAAAAATTTTATAGGGGGTTCATTACACAATGTGCCTGTTCGCTGCAACTATGCATACCGAAAGAAATGTAATGATACTGAGGAGTGATATTGTAGAGGCCTATTTTGTGAAACTGGACTAAAATATTACATTTTTTATAAATATTTATAAAAACACTAAAGATATGGCAGGCACAAGGTGACATTTGAAGTCAGCATTCAGTTGCTTAGTTCAGTTGTTTATAACTCACGCATACAAAGTTTTATCGAAATCAATTGAATACTTTGCAGTTGAAATACATACAAAAATGCAATTTAAGAAACACGAAGTTTCGCGTTCGCATAGTGCTTATTCCAGAGGGCGCGGCACACTTCAGCGCAGAAAATATACCGCTTGGAGTGCCCGCTCGACGCCGGGCTTCAAAACGTTTGTTCCTCAGTATACAGTATAATTTTCAGTGTCCAAATTGCAAATTCTACAGTTGAAGGCATTTACCCTACCATACCCTGTCAACAGCGAAGCTGGTGAAGCCAGGCGCAGTGTGTTTGCTAATTACAAACATTATCATCATCGTAAACGGATACGTGCTCTCTTCGTCCTGTAGAGACCTCTGGCACGGCTCCTTGCAGCACTCCAGGTGTTCCAGAGGTAAGCAATCCAGAAATGGATCGCTTGGTAGTTACCAAACAGTTTTGTGTACATGAGCAAATACCGGGATGAAGCCAGTGTAAAGGGACACTAAAGGCCAAACGTTTGTGAGAGTGAAGTATCGCTGTTTGGGAATACCTGAAACAACAATATTATCAACATCAGTGCTCTAATCATCGAGAAATTAGGGTATGTGTACGAAATGACATGCTTCGAAATTGGGACATTTTGAAAATTATCCCAACGATGTCAAAGTACCTGAGTACGAATAATCACTCCGCTGCGGTGGCCTAGTGGCTAAGGTACTCGGCTGCTGACCAGCAGATCGCGGGTTTGAATCCCGACTGCGGCTACTGCATTTTCAATGGAGGCGAAAATGGTGTAGATTCGTGTGCTCAGACTTAGGTGCACGTTAAAGAACGCCAAGTGGTCGAAATTTCCGGAGCCATACACTGCGGTATCTTTCATAATCATATGGTGGTTTTGGGACGTTCAACCCCACATTAATCACCGAATACAAATAATCACCGGTTCTAACCAGGTGCTATGAAAAACGAAATACCTTTCTTGTATTATAACACATCATAAAGTGGTGCTTGTCCATCTCAGTTTACACGCCGGAAAAAATATCATCTGGCGTTACGGTAAGGAATGGCGTGAGTGGCTCGAATTTTCCGTTTTCAACTGATTAGGTTGAATAGGCACTGTAATCTAGCGGAGCCCAGTCGAACAAACCAAGGAAAAACACGGCCAAGCTAAACTGTGCGCTAGCTTTTTACGGCCTTCGCATTGTGTGCTGTACATTCCTCTCACCGCTGCTTTGAGAGGGCTGTGACTCTGATACTCCTCCGCCGTTCTTAGCAGTACGCACAACGCTGGCACATGGGTTCAGGCGCGCTACTTTACTAACGTCCTGTTGAAAAACAAGTTTCCTAATCGTTGACGACTACTCCACCGTAGTGGTATAGTGGCTAAGGTACTCGGCGGCTGACCCGCTGGTCGCGGGACCGAATCTCCGCTGTGGCAGCTGCATTTTCGATGAAGGCGAAAATGGTGTAGTCCTGTGTGCTCAGATTTGAATGCATGATAAAGAACACCAGGAGGTTGAAGTTTTCAGAGTCCTGCACTACGGCGTCTCTGATAATCATAAATTATTTTTGGGAAGTTAAACCCCACATATCAATTAGTAGTTGACGACGTATGAATTGTTTATGGTATAGCTCATACCCGATGATGTTAGACTTGGACCTATACACCTCCGAAGAGTGCACTTTATGTGCAGTGTCAGAAGCCCCAAAGTGCAAGCATGATTGTAACATTTAGTGACAGAAAACGCCATATCACACACTCCCTAACTACTTCGTCGGGGTACGCTAAATGCTTTTTTCACTGCATTCTCTTTGCTACAAAAAAAAAACACATTTTCTTTCCTCCTTGTGCATCTGCTGCGATTTTCTTGATACATGCATAGGGATTGCTTTTGCGTTAATATTCAGACACATCTTCTCTTCTGCCAGCAACTGATGTATCTTCTCACAGTTTCAACGATGATACGACACTTGGGAGCACAATCTTCCTATCATAGTCAAGTATCGACCTGTGCGATGAGCGTCGCTGTTCATCAATTGCGTGCAAACACCTACTGCTTCTTGTTTAGTGAAAATACCTTGTGAAGTCGCAACATCCAGATCTGGTTTGCTGGTCTCCCCTTTTCGCTTGCTAGATGTTTGACGTAGAGACAATGCTAGTGAAGCCATGTTTGATGTAGAGGCGAAGCTAGGGAAGCAGGATATTTTCGAGTCTTTCATGCACTTGGAATCAAGAAGGAGGCATCGTCCTCGAAAAGAGTTAGCGTGGAGTCAGAAAGACGTTTTCTGATGCGATACGCAGACACATAGTCCTCATCGCGGAAGTGCCTGCTGCATGCGACACTTGATGGAGACTTCACTTTAATTCAATTCACTTAATTACCTTAAAGACCCCGGTGAGGAAAACTACATAAGGGGTGGGTTAACAAATGGAGGTTACAGAGAGTGATCTTCTGACAAACAATATGAATTTATGTTTTGCGCAAACGTTGATGAACATGTGATGGCTGCAATGTCACGGGGAAGGCCACAACAGTACACTGCTGTGTGAAAAAAATGAGGCAGCCTTGTGTTTGATGATGACGCTGTTTCTCGCAACATTGTTTTTCTGATTTACTGCACACCATAACACAGCTAACAAATATTTATGTACGTACTCCGCGTACTGAAGGTTCTGTGACCGCCTTTTCGAGTCCAGAAATCACTGCAGACTGAACACTGCAGCCGTGCTGGGCAAATCCCAGAATAAAGGAAGCCCCACTAGAGAGAAAGGAGAATTGACAACAATCTGCTTGTAGCACTAAGTCACTAGAGACATAATACATATTTCTTAGAAAAAAGCTGCTTACTTGCCAAAATGTTGGAATGTTAGTTTCTCTTTGTAAACATGTTCTTTCACAAACTCGAAGGATAGCGTAAAACTGATTTGCGCTAGAGAGTTGCAGTTGCAGGTCAAGTGGCTTGCGAGCCTAAGTAGCAGCGTTCTTCGCATTCTTCGCGAACATGGTTTGCAGTACAAATGAATGCGAAAGATCTTGAAGTCCCCAGAATTTATTTTTCTTTATTGTGACAACGCCTTGACAATGCACACCATCGTTCTCAGGGCGTGCTGTCTGAAGAAGTTATTCAGTAGCAAGAGTATTCTCTTTTTTTACTTCATTTCTGCCTACTCGCTGTTATTTTTATTAATTAGCGATAAAACAAACGTACGTGCTTCAAAGAGTTGTCAAGCTGCAAGCCAAAGCTTTTAGCCCTAAGAAGCCCTCCAAACTATATATTGGAGAAGTAAAGAAATATAAAATACCTTCGAAAGGGTAGGTGTATTCGTCATTTGTGTAAGCGACCACTATTATTTGTGGCCTAGTTGTCTAACAAGACCAAGGGTTGAAGGCATTTTGTGCTCTTTGCTTTCAGAACAGGTGCAGTATTCTTATGTCTATCTCTCTCTGATTGTAGCCAATGCTTTATGCCTCCTGCATTATGCCTTATTAGCTGATTCTTTCAAATTTTTGCTGAGTTTCAGCTTGTATTATCCGCGAGCACATGCATGCCTACGTTATGCGGTGAGTACGCGACTGGCATATGCAATAACTTTCTCTAGGGAAGACTTGTCGCGTTGTAGAAGAACGGCTCCTATACCAAGGCCGCTAGCGTCGGTATGGAGGATAGTTGGTGCGGCTTCGTCAAAGTGGCAGAGGAGAGGTTCAGACGTGAGTGCCCGCTTCAACAGGTCGAATGCTGTTTGGCATTCTTGAGACCACAGAAACGGGACGTTGGAAGCAAGTAGTTGGTGTAATGGAGCAGCAATAGAAGCGAAGTTCTGGATAAACCGGCGAAAATAGGAGGCGAGGCCAAGAAAACTGCGAAGCTCCTTTGGTTTTTCGGGGCGCGGAAAGTGAAGGACTGCAGAAATCTTGTCAGGGTCGGGCCGGATGCCATCTTTGCTAACGACGTGTCCTAAGACCTTGATAGATTTGCTAGCGAAAGAGCATTTCTTCGTATTTATTTGAAGCCCGGCGCCGGCAAGGCACGTCAGAACTTGATTCAATCGTTCTAGGTGCTCAGGAAACATTGACGAATAGATAATAATGTCGTCCAGGTAGCAAAGGCAACTTTTCCATTTCAGGCCACGCAGCACGGTATCTATCATGCGCTCAAAAGTCGCGTGTGCGTTGCAGAGCCCGAAAGGCATCACGTTGAATTCATATAGCCCGTCGGGGGTTGCGAATGCCGTTTTCTCCTTATCGTCTTCATGCATGGGGATCTGCCAGTACCCAGAACGCAAGTCGATGCTTGAAAAGAATTCCGCGCCTTGTAGGGAATCAAGGGCGTCGTCAATGCGTGGCATAGGGTACACGTCCTTGCGTGTGATCTTATTGAGCGCCCGGTAGTCCACGCAAAACCGCACAGAGCCATCCTTTTTATGGACCAAAACAATAGGAGGCGACCAAGGGCTAGATGAGGGACGGATGATTTCCCGTTTAAGCATGTCCGCAACGTTTTCTTCTATAATTTTTCTTTCAGTTAGAGACACGCGGTAGGGTCGGCGGTGTACAATAGATGTCCCAACAGTTTGAATTCAATGTGCAGTAGTATTAGTGCGGCCCAGCTTAGACGAGCAAATATCGAAAGAATTTGCATGTTTCTGTAACAATGCGAGCAACTGCTTCCTCTGTGAATATGTCAATTCGCTGCTGATAGTGGTGGTAAAGGCGGAGGAAGAAGCATGCTCACCGAGGCAAGGTTCTTTGGATGCGATGGCCTGAAGTGGCGTGACGAAAACAGGCTCGAAGTCAGCAACACGGGCCACAGTAGTGCCCTGTGGCAGTAAGATCTTCTCCGGTGTAGAGTTGACAGCGTTGACAAGTGCCGAGCCATTGCAAAAACAAACGACACCGGACGGAAGAACTATACCTTTCCGAACGCAAAGTGGTGACGGTGAGACCAATACATCCCCGTGATAGATGCCGTTGGACGTAATGGTGACAATTTGCTCTTGTAGTGGCGGGAGTTCGATGTCTTTCGCAGCGACCACACGAAGTGGCTTCTGATTATCGTCGTCAAGCATGTAGTCGGTGTCAGCGAGGTGAACGACGCGTTGTCCACAACAAATCGCCGCGGAAGCAGATGATAGAAAATCCCACCCTAAAATTAGTTGGTGAGAGCAGCGGGACAGGACAGCAAACTGGACATGATGGCGGATGCCGTCGATGAAAACACGCACAGTACAAAGCGCGGAAGGGCGAATGATGTTCCCCTGGGCAGCAACTAACGTGGGACCATCGTAAGGCGTCATTACTTAAATGTTCACACAAATCAGCACGTATCACAGACAATGTCACACCTGTGTCCACCAAAGCATCGACTCGCACTCCTTCCACTTCCACAGAAACCATGTTACACGGGCCTAATGGAGGAATTTCAGTTCTAATTCCGAATGCAGTTTTTCCTCCACAAACTTCATCACTTAGTTTTCCGAATGAATATCAGAGGCGAATGAGGCGGGCCGAAGTGGAGAAGTGGAACGGCGGAAGGGCGAAGGCGAGCGGCGTCTCGTGTTTCGGCTGTTTCGTGGTGCAGTCGATGCAGGAGGATTGGAGACCGGTGCGGGGGAGACGAATAACGCCGACCTTGATAAGACGCCCCGTTGTAGAAATCCCGTTCACGCACATCGTTCCGACGCTCATCTTGCTGGCGCTTCCGGCATAAACGAGATATGTGGCCGCGATAGCCACAGTAGTAGCATACAGGGCAAAACGAGCGCCACGGTGGAGAATAGAAGGCATTCGGGGCACTTGGAGATAGCGCGGCCAGGTGGGCCGAAGGGTCAGGGGGCACAGAATGGTAGTTCACAGGTGTAGCAGCAGCAACGGACGTGTAGGATGGACGTGGCAATGTCGCGTCGGCGTCGCTGGCATCGAGCAACAGATCATGTTTCGCGTGCGCTATAGAGTTTCCTAAATATGCTTTGTAGGGAACTCTGGCGCTAGTGTCTATGGGAGCTGCAGCACACGGAGCTTCAGTGAGCATGGCAATGATCTGTAGTAACAGATTTGTCTAATTTTCGCATTTCTGGCTCGGTGTGTGTCCGTGTGGCTTGGAGCTGTTTTCTCACAAAACCAAAATCTCCAAGTGTTCAGTGGTAGCACTACGCCACCTCTTCTTTTTGGCTCACGTTTTCAAATCGAGTTACAAAGTTTAAAATGGTTTGTTCCTTTCTTCGAAACGAAACCGAAACACAGCAATAAACGAAGCCACAAGTACGATTCACAACCGCAAGTACGAAGACTAGGCAAATTCGTGTACTACCTATCATTCCCATGATCGCTGAACGATCTCAGCGCGAAAGTCCCCTCTAGTACATTTTAGAAAAATATGATGCGTGTGGCGCAGGAGATGCAAGATAAAGGTTGCAGCGCCCCTACTGTCGACGTGTGGCAAAAATACTCAAAAACAGCCCCATTGTTTTCGCAACAGGTGAGAAGACCGTAAGGAAAGAAGCATGCACAGGTGCATTCTAGCACTCCCGTGGCAAAAAAAAAATAAAAATTGAGGCACTGTGCCGTGCTCCCGACCGGGCTGCAGAAATTAGGTGCCTTTTCTTCTTCTAACCACTATACCACCACCACCACCACAAAAAAAATTGTTCAATGGCTATTGTTGCTGCTACGTCTTTCACTGAGTGCATTCGTTCCGTGCAGTAAAGTAGAGCCATCTTAGGCAAGGCAACTGCTACGTCAGCAGGTCCCCTTTCAGACGGGTGATTTGTAGTGCGCTAATGCCATGCGGAGCACTAATTTGTGATTTTACTTCATAAGAAGCATTTTCATGGCACGCAAGCAGCACTACTAGGCTTTTTGGGCCGCTATTCTGGCAATCAACGTCGGCCTAATATTGGCCTTTAGTGTTCCTTCAAGGGGAGTGAACGACAGATGAGCATTTTGTAGCGTCACATACCATAACTACTGTAATAACAACGTTAAGCTTCATGTGATTTGGTGAAGCATGATATAACATGAACTAGAAAGACTATAGTGAATCCTTAGCAGAAACATCGATTCACAAAAATACAACTATGTCTGCATTTAGGGTTGCCAATAATAATTAGGGTTGCCACTATGCAGAGCAAGCCATAGCCTTTTATTTTTCAGTGTTTGTTTATACTAACTCATGAACAAGTTACCAGAATTTATGCTTCTCTTTCAATATTTTCTGGGTATGTGGTGCAGTGTCGAAAGTGCTCGTGAGATTATCCAAATATCACGGATTCGATCATAGCTGCAGCAGAGTTCTTGAGGTTCGTGTACTGTGCGGTCTCAGTGCACTTCAAAAAAAAAAAAACTAAGTAGTAAAAACTTCCGGAGTACTCTACTACAACGACCTTGTTAACCTACTTCTCCTTTTCGTGCGTAAATTTCCAGATACTATTATCTGTAAAACCACAGTCGCCATCTTCGTCAGCGAGCCATCTGCGTTTTTCTAGATTCGGGTGGAATGGCTTTGTACTTTGTCTAGGAACTCATCCTTGGGTCGTCGCTGACGTACCGGAGCGTTGTACGGCGCATTTGCTTCTATGAATTTCTCGAGGATGAAGAAGCGCCTACATTCATGAGCCATTTAGACCAAACATTGCGTACGGGTGGTTATCCTGCATACTGAGCCGTTCACTGCAGTGAACAAAGTAGTATACATTGATAATAATATGACAATCGTTGCGTATGTCTGTTTAGATACCTTAAATTTCTTTGCCTCACAAACACACAACACAGACACAAGCACACGCACACATACGTACGTACATACATACATAGGTAAGTATACATACAATGTATGTATAAACATGCATACACATGTATGTATACCTACATATGTACAAATACATACGCACATACATACGCACGCATATTTTGAAGCATCTTGTATGAAAGGGCCATCGTGCTGCACTGGTGTAGTCACTAGAATACTCAGCTGCTGACCCGCAGGGCGCGAGACTGATTTCCGGCCGCGGCGGCCGCATTTTCAATGTAGGCGAAAATAGTGTAGGCCCATGTGCTCAGATTTGGGTGCACGGTAAAAAACTCCGGGTGGTCAAGATTTTCGGAGCCCACCACTGTGGCGTCTACCTTAATATTATGGTGCTTTTGGGGCATTTAGCCCAACATACCAATCAATCAATCAATCAATCAGTCAAATACTTAAAAGTACAAGAAGTAAACCGCTAAAATTCATTCCTAAATACCTAAAATCTACAATAATAGGTTTTCGACAATTCCAGTTTTGCAAGCTTGCACCAGGAACACGTACAATTTAGTTCAGGTAGAGAAAGCTGAGTGAATTGGTGATCATCTTGAAATGAACATTTCATTCATCTTGAAATGATCATTCATCGTGAACACATACACAGTACATAAAAGAAAAATTCACCACGTTTCCATGGTTCATTTCACTTGTCGTCGCAAGACGATAGCCTTTTCTCATGAGGCGCTGCATAAGATAAAGAGGCCATCTGGCAGTAGTATAGAGAAACAGGAGGTTATACAGAGCTCAGGAACACTGGCAGCACCAGGTCGTTGGCAGCTCACTTTTTCGAGTTTACATTTTCAGAAAAGTGTAAGAAACACACGCTTTTTCTTGCATATAGCGTCGTATTTTCAGCACACTATGAAAAACAGTAAGGTCTTCAGAATTAGGTACCTTCAAATTTCTAGCAAACTAATGCACCACCCCATACTTAAGTATTGATGTAGCGCCTCAGATGTGCGTAATATTTGCTTTTTGATTGACTATGCACCCAAGTATGAACGCAGCCACCAGATCACGATGGGTGGGAGCTGAGGAGGTGCTTGAAATTTCGCCGAATTATCTAATGACGTGACAGACAGCGAGGCAGACTTAAACTTTGTCGTATCTGAAGAAAGACTACCATCTTTACAGAAAGACAGGACACTCGAGTTGTTAGTCCCGTTTTCTGTTTTTTGTTCTCTGTACTGTCAGCGTTGACGGAGCGCACCTTGCAAGATACATATAAAGAATATTTCCGTACGTCCTAACTTCCTTGGTTTTAGCAAGACACGGCTGCGTGCTCTCCCATAGTAGAGTACCTCGTACTCTAAATCGTTAGAAACTTTTTCTAAACACACGTCCTGTATCATGGAGGATTGCACTAACAAATTATTATGATGAGCTGATTGTGACTTCCTTACTCGTACGTTGAACAGTAGCTACAAACAGCATGAATATGCGGGATTGTAAACTTTCTCTCGAAGACTACAAAACAAGGTAGAGGAGAAAATTTGGCGGTACGCTAAAAGGAGAACTGGTGTGACCAGTTTTTCCTGTATTTTTCGTCTTGAAGATTCCGAGATTGTTTTCTTTCTTTTTTTTTCAGTACACCGCTACTACGTTACCACGTCGGGTCTTCATTCGTCGGTGTAGAATTATGTTATCGAAGTGAACTTTATATGTGCTGCATGTTAGCTGCTGTCAACCATTAATTGACGCTCACCGAGCCTTCCACGTACTTTGTTATAGTAGTGTGTTTAGAAAAACGTGTTCAACGATTTAGAGCACTATAGTTACTCCACAACTTGGGAGCATAGCTGTCCCTCGTGCGGATGAAACATCACAGCAGCGCACATTTCATGAGGCCGCGTTGGCAGTGACGAGAACGTGTGTTTGGAAAAACTGTTCAACGACTTGTAGTACTCAGTACTCTGCTATTGGAGAGCTGAAAGCCATCCCGTGGGCGTATATTGAAAATAAATTGCTGCCGTCGATGAAGTACTTTGTTATAGAAGTCCACGACGTTCAGCAAACTTCACAGAACCCGGCAACTCGTAAATATCAGCCCTGTGCACAATAAGTAGTCGTGCGAGTCGGTACATTGTTGCATGTTGTCGTTGACGCAATCCTTGAGCTATCAGATGACGAAAGGAAGTAAGTTACTGTTTGGGAATATTTACAAATTAAATATATACTCCGCAGCAAAAATTAAAAATAAACACTGTAAACGAAGGCCCTATCGCGAAAACAATGAAAAAAGCATATTCGTTTTTTATATGAACTTTTATTTGGTATAGTTGTAAATCAAGGTACAAATAAAAATGAATGAAAAATGAAAGACTTTTTGGTATACTTCAACACTCCTCAAACTCTGAAGGACTGACTGAGATAAATGGAAAAGTTTAGTGCCCGTAGAGCGCTCACTTTTCAAACCGAACGTGGTGCCATCCATCGGCCAGAAGCACGCCATCTATATACGGTTTACGCATCCTACGTTCGACACAAGAAAAGAGCAGTTCAAATGCGTCATTTTTCATGGACGTTGCCGTTCTGTCTGCCGCACAAAGCTCGTGCCTCCTAAAAATGACCGCCCAGCAGAGCGGTACATGTCCATATTTCTCCCGAATCTCCTTCGTATGACCACTAAACGCGTCGTCATTCGACGTCGTTTATCAGGTGGGCACGCAAGCCTATAAGATGGAAGCAACGTACTGCATCACACACATGAAACGCGACTCGTTCTGACCGGACATATATGACCCAATCGTTCCTCGCCTCGCCAGTGCTGCCTGTGTGCCCCGACACAAAGGCAACAGAGGGCCACTGATGGGCGCCGTTCTGCGTACTCGATCGCTGTGACGTATAGCTCACTCATACCGACGCGCCCCGTCCCAGTGTGCCATGGATTAGCTTCCTATATTTCCTTTCGCTAGGATTTATTTAGGTCCTCGTGGAGTTCGATTTGAGGCTTCAAGCGTATACTCTAAGGGATGCGGACACCGTGAATTTCATTTTTTTCGTGGTTGCGTGGAATTTACGTTCTTTGCAACCATTTTCAGGTTGCATATAAGGGTTGTTGTTGCTCTGTGCTTCATGCAGTTATACCGGAAACGTTTTTGTCCGCTGACCAGAATGCTTTCGCTAAATAGCTTGTAACAATGTCGGCAAGAACCTCACACTGGTGGCTAATTTCAAAATACAAAGATAGAACATGGCACTGAGCTTCCAATCAAGATATTTCTATATCGTCCTGCACAAAACTTCAAACATTGCTTTCTTGAAGGATTATGTTCATTGGGTGTACCAATATATATATATTGAACTAATATACATCCACTGTGCTAACGTGCTGCACATGTTCGCAAAACACCAACGGCTTAGCGTTCTAAATATCAGCACTAGGACTTGTGTACACCTAGACAATAACTTATCGCTTTCGGGAAGAGTACGTAAAACATTGACTTTACTGACGTATGCATGAACAAGTTTTTTTTTCTAAGCCTTATATAAAGGCAAAATCTCTTGCGTCATGCCTTTTGTGTAACTTTCTGTAGCACTTTACCAAACTAGCGTGAAATATTTCTCAAAACCTGCAACACATATGAAAAGCCTTCGCACTGTTTGATGCTGCATCCAAATTAAAGATGCTGTAGATATCCCTATGCATATTGCCCCCCACGAATACCGCCGGGGGAAAATATATGATAGTATAATTTTTCTAAAGTTTTTTTTTGACATATCCAGATAAGAGCAAGCACAATTTATATTTCAATATATTTACTGCATGTACACGTTTATAACCAAGAAAAATGATTTCAAGTGACTTTTAGGAAAAACAGCGTTAGCTTAAGAATCAACAAACGTGTTCCCGTGGTGGGCGAAGTAAATAGCTCTGTGAAGACGCTATCCAAGTTCGAGATGCCATATGCATACGATGACATACCGAGTGGTCCTTAAAATTGGGTAGGGCAAGTGTGTTGCACTTCAAGGTATATTTTTTCAGGCTATGTATATCTCAAGAATTATTTTACATCTGTACAAACATTTACCAATCATCATTTCATTTTTACATCGAAAGCCTCAATTTATACGTGTCAAAACAGCGACATGATGATGCGGGAGGCTCCTTAGAGATTCTCACTGCCTGCAGTCATCTAACGTGCGCATCAGTATAAGCGCACATGTATTCTTGCAGGTCGCCCCCATCAAAATGCTACTGCCATGACATGAAATTGAAGTCGCATTCTCCCCTACGCACCCTTTTAGCCACTAAGTTGTTTTTGTTAATAACCGTTTACTTCACCGATTTGAATTTCCCTAGTGCTAATGAACGCTTCTTGTCATCCCTCTAAGCCGAATAATGATATTTCAACGTTGACATAACGGATGGCTCTCGTAGACTTACATTAATTCCTTTGCAGTTTTTCCTAGAATCGTTGAAATAATATACAGTTTATTTATGAAGCACCGATAGAGAAGCGCGAAAACAACGCAGTTCAGTCTTCGGGTTATAGTATCAGCTGTGTGTTTTCGCTAAATGTACAATTTATTCTGGTAGCTCATTTACGAGCTCTAGAGACCATTAGATGCTACTTGAGGACCTCTTAATGTGTCTGCGAAAACTATTAGGCCTATTTTAGAGTATTCGAATTCGCGCACACGTTTTCACACTTAAAAGAATAAAACATTGTTTGATTACTGCTATTTTGACGCGAGAGAGATCGAGAGAGTACGCCTTGCTTGTACTCTCTCTTCATCCCGCTGTTGTAAACGCCGATTTAGCCATGTTTATTCAAGCCAGGACCCACGTAACTCCAGTAGCTTCACTTCTCAAAATGAAGGTTCTGCAGCTTTATGTCGTGTGAGATATTTAGCCTGCGGTGAAAATACAACCGCTGTGTCGCAAAGTAATACCGAAGTCTCCACGCGATTCAATCGGAAGGAAACACACACGGGGCTGATTTATTTGCTGTGCCTTGAGAATTTGCCGGTTACTTGAGCAGCCAGCGCTCGCAGACATAGCGCAATGGCAATTGCGGTAATCTAAGCTGTCACGACCAGGCGATGCCTCCAGCAACGTAACGGGACTCTGCTGGAGATGTATTTAGCGCGTAGAAACCATCATGAGAGGGCAACTAAACACGACATGCAGGAAGAGGAAGACGAGGTTTTGTTTAGTTGCACACTCACGATTGTTTCTATGCGAAAGCTTCAGCTATTGTTGTTGATAGCGCACTGACACATTTTAAAGGAGATCGTTAAAACGTAAAACGATTCTTCCTGAAAGTATAATAGAGTATAACTGGTGGCTGTGAAGAACAAAGAAATTCAGGAGATGCCACGTACCTTGGGAATCGACTTTATGCGAATTATCCGGAAAGAATGTGACCGTGTTGTATTCTGTTTATTGAGCGACATGTCGAGAAATGCTGCTAACTCGATCTATATATGTGGATGCTCCGATATGTTAAAAAGCGGCTCATGTTTATATAACCAGTTCTTCGCTTTTGCTTATCGTTCCCAACAGGAGCGTAAGTATTATCAATACCAGAAGCGATAATCTGATATTAAGCGCCGGTCCTTGCGGGGATCGTAGCCCTGCACACTGCGACATAAATCAACTTCAGTGCGTGACAACCAACTACTGTTGACGTGAATCCGATAAGACAGCTGTATCATAGGAGTACTTATGTAATGTCAATAATATTGGATAGCCAGCACTGCAATCACATTTGACATTTCACGAGCATAGCGTCTCATTGAAAAGTGCTTCCGAAACTTGGCGTGGTTCTGGAGTAAAATGCTTGATCGCCACGCAGAACGCTTGCGTTCAATTCATGATGTGATCCTGACAATTATTCTCACCATTCATCGGGTCGACGCTGCCGACGTTAGGTTTTTCTTGAGGCCCACGCGTTAAGGTTGCCGATGTATGTTCCCAAGATTCTCGAGTAGATACTAAGTGTCAATCACCTGTGCCACACACCCGCATTTTAGTGCCACTGTTTGGCGGGAAGCATTTGACGACGTACGGGACAGTATAGTGACATTATTCATGTCTGGACCAGCCCATCATTCTAGACAAACAATTTCAACCTTCCATACTATCTTTGGTTCACGCCAAGAGAAAGGAGTGATCACGAGCGCTCCGAGACGTAAGGGGCTTGATAGATAGACTGATAGATAGATACATAGGCACCAAAAATACTAGCAGTACCCAAAGAGGTAGTTCGAATTTAGAATGCCAACATTTTATCAGCTCAGATTCCTGAAATAAAGCTGTTGCGAAAACTATGTAACCAAACACTCCATTTAATTAACTTTTCCTGTCTATCCTATTTCTCTTTCACTGTATTTGTATCTCTGAGGTAGAGATACTGATATTTTTCACCAACCATTGAAACTTCACATCTTATCCTCACTGCGTGCTAGGAATGCGAAATGCTGTTTCTGAAAGCTGTGTGTAGTTTTCCCGTGCGATTCGCTTGAGATTTAGGGTGCTCAGCGACGCCCTAATTGCACTTTGCCGCTCGTGGCCAGTGGACATCCATGGCCAGAATGGCGCAAAGCCACTAGGGACAGTTTTCAGGCGAACCCAATTCTCGGAGATGGCTCGTTTGCGACGGCGTAGAATTAGTTTCAGATGGACTAATTGCGATCGCGTTCGGCTCTAAGGCTTTGCCAATTTCAGCTGTCGTTCGCAGCTTCGTAGTCTAGAATTTCACGATCTTCGCCAGGCTTTTGTAGAAGACGCTCTGTTATGTTTTTGTTGCGAGCTTCAGTCGGACACATTGGAAGGAAGACACACGAATAAAATGTCTTTACTTGAGGTGAGTTGAAAAAGCGCGCAGTCTGAAATTAATGTAATGATTTTCAAATGGTGATCTTCTCATATGGGCTAAAGCAAGCAGAATTGTAATTTCTAATGAAAGGTAACGAAAAGCTTCCGGGGAGCACTTTTGGTGAAACAGAAATTATTCTTGAGACTTTGTGTGAAAAAGAACATTATCAGCGGTTGTCTTGCGGAACGTGGCAGTGAAAGTGATGAAAAAAGAGGTTCATAATCCTAGATAGCGGTTGTTTGAATGTTATGTCAATTCAAGAGATAGCGGTACGTTATTTCTACTTTAATTGATGCAGTAGACAGCAAAGCGACAATGATTTAAGGCGACTACCGAGAAGTTTCTCACTCCCTATTACGTTTCCGTTTTTGAATAACCTTATTTTTGCCATTGCATTGCTCTATGAAAGTACTAACGCTGTATATGACGAATAAGAATGAGATGAGAGTCTTTCCTGGATGTTGCAGGGGGCTTCGGTATGTTAATGTTTCTCAACCTGACGTTTCTTTTTCTGCCTTACCACAATTGTTTGAAAGTTGAGCCCTCCAGCGTTCTTTTATAACTTTCATGGCCGACGTTCCAGTGCAGGGGCGTGGTTCAAATACAGCACTAAATTATTTTGGTGTTGTAGGTTCAATCTCACTGTAAGAGAACATTGCTGTATACAGCTGTTGTATTATACTACATGATTTCTTGCAGCTTTATTTTTATATATGAAGGCAAATAACTACTCAGGGTTAGTTTATTTGACAAAGCAATAAAGAGAACTAGCTGATATTGAAGCAAGGGAAAGTATAGGGACCATAATTTGTACTATTTCAAGTGCGCTATAACAGTTGTATTATTGACGTCAAGACACTGAAGTAATCCTAATGAGAAGGAACACACTTACCACACTGTTCGAAGCCGTTCGAATGTAAAACTTTAAAGCCTGCATACAAATACGTTGTATGGCATCAGAGACACCAGCCAGCTTTTATACTGACATCCTGTAAACTAAAATAGAAGATTTACCTGATAAATTTACACAGCTGCGAAAGATACCGATTTGTACTGATAATTAAGCCTCGACTCAACAATAGGTTAATTCAGAAGTAAAAAGAACGAGATGAAGAAATGGCAATAAGATCAGTGAATTTCTTTGCGCATACATACAACAAAGTTGATGTAAAAAAATTCACACTTACAGAACAGCAACGTCTAATAAGCAGTACTGATTTTACACATATCAAGCACAAAGGTAAGATGAAAGCAACGTAGTAATGTTTGCGGAGCACATTATCATTGGTTAATATTGCCGATGGCTTTGTGTGCATGATGAGGCCACCCATTTGAAACCAGCGAATTATTGCATGGCTATTGGTATTTTTTATAAAAATGCTTTCTATGAGGTTATGTAATGTCGCAAGGGTTCATTCTATCGAGAAAAGTATTAGTGTCATTGGCGTCTGTGTGCTGTTCCATTTCGCTCATGCAGACAAAAATTTCTCAATGTGTATTGAACCTCTATCAACTATACAAACGAGGTTTTTCTGTTTCGGAATGATAATAACTCGCAACGTGCTAAATCACCCTGGGAAAGACAGCAATTTATTCAGCTAAAAATAATTGTTTCTTGCTGATTCGTTTGTTTAGAATAAGAACTTATGAAAGGCTCAATAGTGTGGTGAGTGCTGAGTGTCGTTTGTGTTACTCAGGTGGATTTGTGAGTATTTGTTCGAGTGTGTGCGAGAGTCAAGTTTGCTCTAAATATCTTAGAATGTGACAAATAATCAACAAACTGAACAACAAGTTTTATAGAACTATATTTCTAAAACAAAGGGCCCCCTTTTTTATGCACCTAATGTTTCGGCAGGATGGAACATCTTTTTTGCCGCATCTCTGAAGCCACCTGCAGTGCGAGGATTTATGCCTTCTGCATCCGAAAAGCCACCATACTTGAAAAAGTAAGTGGCTGTTTGGATGTGTGAAACCTTCTTGGGGACACGTCAAAGGAGTGCTGAAAATTCTTCAAGCGGAATTACGGCGGCAAGTAAGGCTGCTCCACTGACTGGCTACGTTTGATACATAAGTGTGAATACCTAAAACAACTTGCCACTCTTTAACTAAGGAAAATCAAGCATCTTGTATCTCAGCTGATTGAATCAAGGTGGCGGGGTGAGCTGACCCCATATTAAGACTTCAAGGAAAACGAAGAGCATCAAAAAGCCTGGAAATTGTCGTTCTGGCTTGTGCAGTGCTACCTGAAGACAGTGAAAAGTACTGCGAAATACACAAAAGTACGCGTGCACACCACCCATGACCTGGTCGGCCTTTACAAGGATCTCTCTGCCAAAGCCAACCAGGATTGAGAAAGATGCCTGCTAGACGGTATGGACTGCATCACCAAATATACAACCTAAGTTCCGGACAATAGCTGTAGCAGAATAGGGAATAGTGTGGTGAGCGATGAGTGTCATGTGGGTTACTCGGGTGAATGTGCGAGTGTTTGTGTGAGTGTTTGCGACAGTCAAGGTTGCGCTAAATATCTTGCAATATGAGGAATAACCAATCGCCCAACAAGTTTTATTGAGTACAAAGAAACACGCCACAAGAAACCTGCTAGTGTAGTTGTGTTAGGGATGGGTACCACAGACTTGATACTCATGCCTGCACAATGATGCAAAGCGATTGTCTACCTATCCTTCAATTAGGAGATTGTTGAGTCGAGCTTGTTAGTTTTGATTTATTAGAAGACACAGCGATTAAGTACAAAACACATGAGACAAGAGCGAGGACGTGTACGGACTCGTGATACTTGTTTCTTAAGCGCTGTTTTCTATAGGACCTATACTTATCGCGTTTAGGTGCACGCTGACGTTCGCTTTTGTTAGGTAAAAGGAGGGGGGGGGGGCAAACATACAGCAACTGCCAAAGACGAAGCTTCGCGTTTCGGTCATACGTCTGGCGTTGAAAAACCGGAGACACACATGTGACATATAGCAGCCACAAATCAGTTTGCCTACATCATTATTTTCTTACTACACGTCCCATGATAAAGAATCATATCTGCAGTGAAATGCCCCAATCTTTTTCCGGAAAAATTGCAATCTTGAAACGTGTCCTGCTGATTACGTAAGCTAAAGTTACGCAAAGCAATAAGCGTGCTCAGTGAAAGACCTTTCACACACACAAAAAAACCTTCTTCTCTTCAGTATTTTAACGCGCTTCTCAGAGCTCCTTTTCACTTGGGATTTTCGGCCAAACACCCACAGGTCGCTGGAAGATTCTGTGCTATACACAATCTGCGTAGGCCGCTCTTAGCCTGATTGCTCAGAGCCGTCGTCTCCCCGAGGGAGAGAAGCCTGTCACTGTCGTGTCTTCTGCACTTCCCGTCCCTAAATGCGTGCAGTAAGAACAACACTCCCCCCACCCTATTTTGTGGTAAGTACAAATCTGAAATTGTCATGTACATTACACTTTGTTCTGTGAATTTTTTTACCTCGAGGCAAGAACCATAGTTACCGTAGTTAACAACTGTAGCTAGTTCTTGCTAGAACCGCCAGAGAGCAGCCTCCTGTTGCTGATACACTGAAATTGGGACGTCTTAAGTGGCCAGAAAGAACTTTTGAAGTCGGAAGCGCTGCACGCACTTGCAGACGTTACGTGAAAAACACTGTACCCAATAAAAAATTAACCAATCTCGTGCTTGCGTCATTAATCGCACACGCAGCTGAGCATTTGTAGCGAACCACGCAGGTTACCCTGAAACATACGGCAGGCCTTCCTTAGCTTTGATGATGTAAAGAGCTACAAAAGGAAAGACAACCGAGGCTCTTTCAAAAATATTTTATTGTGCACCTTCGTCTCACGAAAGCGATGCTTTTCGGCGTGATGCAGTAGTAATGAAACAATGATCACCACAACGGAGGGAGAGAAAGGTAAAACGTGATTCGGGTAGATGCAGTACTTACAGAGCAATACCAGTCACAGGAACAACTGTTGTGTCAAGAAGCGAACTACACAGCTACTCTAGACTTCCCAGCTGAAGGGGTTTTCGTATATCTGCGCTCTCTTTGTTTTAGTAAGCAATTTTATTTACACAAGAAAACTTCGCTACTTTCAAGAACTTTGGAATATAAAGTAATGACCACGAAAAATATTGACCGATTTCATGACTTTAATAAAAAAAACAGTTATTAAAGTCTTACAAATGCCACATTGATTTTCTGCGTTAAACTGCGCTTGCATTGAAACGTTTCGACAAGGGCATACGAGAACCATAAGTAGACGAGGCAGTTGCAGTTTTGGGCGGCTCACGAAGCAATGATTATTGGTAAATGTTGTCACTTAGTTGCGACGCTGAAAATGGTGGTAGTCTAACAGATCAAAATGAACGACTTCGTTGCATTCATAAGAGTTAAAAACAAAGCACACCGAAACCGTAGCGGTGACTACGTTCACCGATTGTCGAGTGATTTTATGGCCGGTAGAAAACGTCGATTTTTATGCATAAGTTATCGGTAACTCCAGCGTTAGTGTTGATGGTCCAGTCAGCTGGAGCACAAGCTCGACTTCTCGCGTTTTCAGTGAAGTCTTATCCGAACAGTACAAAACAATAACGAAAACTCTATGCACTGCGGCTCTGCTGGTGGGAGCGGTGGTAATAAGTTGTAACTAAAGACTGATTACGTGGGCCCTATAGATATACATTGAGAGATAAATTTGTTCATAAACAAAACCTTCAAACTCATTGATGAAAAATCCTGTGTACACCAGACGCTTGAAGTAATACACAGCCAAAAAAAGCTATTGTTAGTTTAGCGGGTCCGTTCAATGAGATTGATAATTTCTTCACCTGTGACCGGGCAACCATGTAAGGGTATGGGTTTTAAGTGAATAGACATCCGCCAACTACTTACCATCAAATTATCTGGCATTCTGCTTTGGATAGTGGAGTATTTTCAATTCCACGCAGGAAGGTTAATAGAGCGCAGGCAGGGAGATTGAGATAACTTCAAACGGAAACGTACCCTAATCCTTCCTTTTCCCAGAAGCTTAATCTTGAAGTTTATTCGACTAACTTGTGTACGAAATTTGCCCGTTTAGCCACGTACTCTAGGAGTGTTCATGGTTACGGGGCACCGATACAGCACCGTTCAGCAAGTGGGGCTCCACTCTGAGGTGTTTGTATATACATTCACAACTTTGGGTTGTCCAGAGGCTCCGCGACGTGGCGGTAGGTGACGGCCTTACTGTCTCGTCACGGGAGTGGCGCACCGTGTGCTAGAGTATGCGCCTTTGGAATTTGATGAATAATGATTTCCCAAAACCAAAGCAAACCAGACCATTGATTTTACTTAAATAATTACATTGTTGAGGTAAAAGACTGTCTTTTATCAAAGAAATATGAGCCATCTTCCCGAAGGGAACCCTGTTGGGTTGCGAGGCAGCGCACGGCGTTAACCTGGCTGAAAAGAGCGTCGACACGGGTGCTGCAAGAACGGTTTGAAGCAAAACTTCTTGTACCGTTCACTCAAGTAAACGTTTTTTTGAAACGCAAAAACACGGGAGGCGTGTTGGGTTTCGCGTAAGTTCTATCGCAGATAAACGAGCCGTACGATTGTTTCCCCTCGACGTGCTGTGGAGCTATGCGGCCGGTAAAAATGGTGAATTGAGAGAGAAGTGTGTTGCGAGTGGGGGGAGGAGCCAGCAACTGTGGGCAGTGGCGCGAGTGTGGTGCGGGTGGTAGAAAGAGCAATTGATGCCAGCGCCGACCTGCGAGAAAAGCGTGCGAGGGGAGCGTGACATCAACATGCAGCTGCGGTGTGACCTGCTTGACACCGCTCCAACACCTGCAAATAGTGGAACGCGTTGCGACGCGTTTGGATGGAGACACGTAGGTAGCGGGTTACATACGTGAGTCAAAAAGCTGCTTCGCAGCTAAGAGGATCGTGCTAGCCAGTCTTCACTCTTCGATATGCACGAGGCTCCTACGCCGCTGCTGCGTGTCCCTGCCTCTCTAGATAAGTACCCATGTTTCTTTACTGTTATCGGAATTCGTCTAGTTTGCAGATTTGTCTGACGATGGTTTGAATGATGCAATATGATGTATTTAACGATTTTGAAGAGGGAAGCTGTTTGAGCAAGCCGTAATTAGTGCCGTGGTGCCAGTGAGCGCATGCGGACCACAGGAGGCATATCAACAATATAAACGAATATATGAGAAAAAGGAACTGGGTAAGTATCACTACTGACCGCCGGTCCATACACTATACATCAAGAAGGCAACAGTTAGTCCAACAAATGGCCACGAAGCGAAGGTGGTAAGTCGAAGAGACCGCGTATGTATAATGCAAGAACAGTAGGGAACGGGAAAGGGAACCGTGTCTGCGATACCACCCCAAAGTTATGAAAGGTCTGCACTAATTATGATGTCCCAGTACATGTACGATATGTGCGAACGTTTTATTTCAGCGCGAAATTCAGTATTTGTACTTTGGACATACGTGTCGTGTGTGAGCACCTGTGGCTGAAGTCGATGTTTTATTCAAAAGTGTTTATTAATTTAGAATACATGTTATTTTACTATAGGAGAGCGGAATGTAGTCACTGGGATGCCCTGCTTTTTGGATAGAGAACATACTTGCCGTGTTCTTGCGCAGAAGATCAACGTAGAAGCAATCTAGCATCATTAGATGGAGCCCAGAGACAGGCTTGGAGCAACCTAGAAACAACAATCATCATCCCGTCAAATACAATCTAGAAGGAAAAATATTTGTCTTCAGAATCGCTCAGTTTCACTGATTTATGCCTAGCGTGGCTAAGAGGAAGCTTCGCCAATCCTTTTCTTTGTCACGCGCGCTCCGTCTGTGTTTTCAATGTGTTTTATAACTGATCAGTTTCATCACCCTCCCAATAAAAACCAATGAAACGTCCTTGAGATGCGCTTGTCATTCCAACTAAGGCCTCTCGCAAGTGTGAAATCAAGCAATGGTCATATGCAATGTTTGTTCTCCTTTCTCCAACGCCCCTCCCTCCCCGTCTGCGAGCGCGTCTCTCATAATCATATGGTGGTTTTGGGACGTTAAACCCCACAAATCAATCAATCCCCGTCAGCGAGAGCCACGAACAGATGTTCAAACTTGCCTCGACACCTCAACTCCATCCTAGAGATAACAATTTTTTCGAAAAGTTGGAGCAATTGTTAAAAAACGTTTTTTTTTCGAATTATTTTTTTCGAAATTTTGAAAAAACAAATGGAAAAAAACAAACTTTCTTTTCCATATAGCAATAACTTATTGACAAGTGTCAAAAGCAATTGCAATGATTGTGTATATAACGGAAATGCTTTTTCTCTGTTCAAAAACGAATACGGTGTTTAACAGATCACCCCACCGCAGTCGTCTTGTAGCTAAGGTACTCAGCTTTTGACTCGCAGGTCGCGCGTTCGAATTTCAGCACTGGCGGCTGCATTTTCGATGGAGGCGAACATGCTGTGGGCCCGTGTGCTCAGATTTGAGTGCACGTTAGACAAACTCAAGTGGTCAAAATTTTCGCAGCGCTTCACTATACAACCTCTCTCACAATGATATGGTAGTTATGAGACGCTAAACCCCACATATCACTCATCATCAAATAAATCAGCATTTCACAGATCTAAGGGAGGCTAGAAGCTTCACTGCGAACTCATTTAGCGCTCTGTGAATGGCTGTGGCTTCCCAGTAATATCACGACAGCTAAAACAATGAAGTCATAATTATCTTTTGTTATAGCTTCAACTATGGGAACATCGATCAAGGTGGTAAAATAATGAACTTCAAATTCTCTTTTCAGAGTCAGTATCACTGGCTTCATCTGTATCTTTCTTCATCATGATGTCGCGTTCGGCAAAGTGTAGCTGCTGTTGCAGTGCTTACAGACAGTGAATCCCTGTTTTCTTACACTGGTCTCCTCGATCGTGAACTGCATCCACATATCGAAAATTAGTCCGATCATTGCAAAATCTGCTTACACGGCTTTGTAACCGGCCTTTTGCCATGGGTCACAAAAGTGTACGTAGTAAAATAAGAAACCACCACCCGAACGACGAATCTACGCTATAAACTCGGAGCTGATGACAGAGCGGACTTTATGTGATGTCAATGGCGAGTGGTCGGCCATTGTTTGGTGCTTTGGTATCATGTCCGATGTATTTATTTCACGTTCAACGCTGTGGGTTACCTAAGCTTTATTTCTGTATGTTTTACTTCTCGAAAATTTTAGCTAGTTTTCCTAACTGCACCAAAGAAGACCAAAAAGAAACAGTTTCTTTTCAAATTTTTCCATTTTTTTCCGCTCTTCGCCTCTCTACTTCTGTCACATGATTCCTAAACCAGCAATACTCGAAAAATTATGAATAGCAAGCCGGTGTTTCCTGCAGAGGAGGGCCAACACATAGAAAGCTGCGCGACATCCTTGTTACAAATTGTGTAGAAGACGAGGAGCGACGCTATCATCATTCAGATCATAGCAGGACATTCGGAATAAAGAAGAGGTCGATCGGGCGGGCTTCGCCATGGGCATGGCAGCTCGTCCTTTCCTCAACATTTCGGTGCCAAAACCCAGGAGGAAGGACTTTCGAAGGTAAGACGGAGCGGCCTTCGCGAATTTTGGCCGCAGTCACCGCCTCCTACAGGCATTTTAAATGATTTATTGCAGGACCATTTAAGTACTCTGCCAACAATTGTCATTATAGCAACGGACGCATCTCAATCACATGAAAAATGAGGCGTTGCAATATATTGCCCCGTACTTGATTGGTCATTTTCACTTCGCTTACCAGATTTTATTCCTGTCTTTCTGGCTGAATTCATGGCAATAATGTTAGCTTTGCGAAAGGTAAATATTTCCATTCCAGTCGTAGCAGTCATAACTGATTCATTATCAGTGTGCTCTTCTCTGTCCGCATCAGGTCACTCACCTATAGTGAAACTTTTTAAATCATTGATCCCCTGTCATCTCCGAAGTATTCATTTAATCTGGACACCAGGGCACAAAGGTTTGTTGTTAAACGAAATAGTTGTTAAAACGAAAAAGGCCGTCACAGAAGCCATCACCAACATTGAACGTATAGTACACGTAGAGCGTTCGCCAGTAAGTAAGTTACTGTTACAATAACAGGTTTCGGCACCAAAATGTTGAAGAAAGGACCAGCCGCCGTGCGCATGGCAAAGCCCACCCGTCGACCTCTTCTTTATTGCGAATGCAGGTATCATACCCTAATGATGATAGCGACTATCGTCGTCGTTCACACAATATTCAACAATGCTTTCGGAATGGCAGCTGTTGGCACTTCGGTATTTTTTTCTCTATTGTATGAATCGATAGGTTCAAGAAATTGCAAAGTTAGTGTTTTGTTTAGTTCTGTGCAACGGCATAATCATGTCATTGCGCGGGCTCAATAAAATCGTGATGACAATTGCTGGGGCAGAGGGATGAAAAACTTTTGATGGTTTGGAGTTTAGAATATCGCTTGTACTCTTGTAATCTGCATTAGGAGAGGAGAAAATTGTCAGTTTAGATAATTCGTTTCTCGCTTGATCTACTTACTACGTGTGGGTCACAATCCTGAAAAAAAAAAGAATATTTGTAGTAAGTGTTTTTACTTATCAATTTTTCTCCGAGGCCTTCATATTTGTATTGAACAATATAAGTTTAAAATACAAGATTCAATTTTTTTGTGTGTTTAATAGTTTTGTTCGCATAGTTCATCTTTCTGGTAACCGGACATTCGTTATGTTTGTTTGTTCCAGGCTTGTGTCCTTGGTATCTTTCACAGTTTCAAAAATGTGGCCACCTGTATGACTATGATTGCTGGGCTTTTTGCAATTTTTCATAGTGCCTTAGGCAGTGCGTCTTTCTAACCACGGGTTCTTTTAGAGATACGGTTTGAAGCACGCAAAGATGAAAACAACTTGCTGTCCTCAAATAGCTCTTAGGAAGAAGGTCATGAAACGCTAAGAAAAAAAAACTAACCATCTAGGTGGACCAAGAAGCGCCTTTTGTGCACATACATCAGCACCGAATGAGTGCAATGGTAGGTATAATGCCAAGCTTCGTGGAAGACGTCGCCATAGAGGTAATAAAGAAATGATATCTCGGTGGGACACTCATGACGTTTGCGTTCACGGATGCTGAAGGAAAAAAAAAAGCACTGGACCCGTAAGACGTGGGCGATCGTAGGACAGTCTAAGGGCAATAGCAGCTAGCCATGAGGCACAGCGCTCTATATGGAAAAGAAACCAAATGGGGCCAAAGAAACATGCAGCTGCGTGCCTATCGGGTAGTCTTAGTGGCTGCAGCAATGCGTGAAGTGGGGAAGACAAGCGGCAACAGCTACGTCATACGAGGCCATTTCGGACCACCTCTATTGCAGAGAGGACGAATGCGTTCCTAATTTGGAAGGAATCCTTTTTTTGTGTTACCCACGTGTTAGCTGCTGTCACTGATGTCTCGCAGTTATTTAAGTATGATTCACGGCTGAGCTTCTTAGCTCCTTAGCAACCTTCGTTCTGCAACGAGTAGGGACACAGTATGAAAACACCAGAGAGAAAAAAAAGGAAGGTAGTGGTTGTCAGACTAGACATAGTCAAGTCAGTGCTAATCAAAGAAATAGGCAACGCACACTTATTGCAAATGCACGTTGCCATTGCTCTGTGCCCTTTATCTACCTTTCTGCATTTACCGAGCAGCACTAAATCTATAAATCCTGAGGTTATGGCTTAAAGATGGGGCGTATTCTTTGTTCGTGCGACTGATAAGCTCCTACTTATTCTACTAACAAAAGTTGAACTTCCACTTGAACATTTGCGCATTGAAGCTACGTGGTATTTAAATGGTTAACATAAAGCTTAGCTTTCTTTTTTCCAGTTTTGCAATAACTGAGTATTTTGCATTTCTGTGTTATACAATTTATCTGCCTGGATCTTGCCAACGGTTGTTACCTTTCTTTTGTGGAAGCGTTACGTTTTAAACTAATAAGAAAAGCAGGTACAGTGTTGTATCATACGCTCAGGTATGAATCTCTAAGAACACATTTCAGAAGTAACCACCCATTTATTATTGCTACGTTGCACAAGTTATCTGTGTCCTCACGACTTAGCTATCCTGAATGACATTTAATAAAATAAAAGACATTCAATAAAGTATTACACATTTAGGTATTAGGGATCCCAACAAGAGAAAAACAAAAGTAAGTAGCTCATCTTTTCCCGTTGCTGGCGTAAGGTGGACATTGAAAAGCGACGTGTTGTGTGACTTCAACAAAGCAGTAGTGTGTTGCAGCGTCATGCTGACTAATCTAAAATTGATGAAACTTGTTCAGTCCAAAAGCTCATTTTAGCAAGCAGCCTAATGTTCATGCATCAATCCTTAGCATCTTTATATGCAAATAACAAGAAAGCGAGCTAACTCCAGAAACATTAAATCAAATTTTCAGTATTTCTGCTCTCGTGTACTAAGTCATTTTGTTTATCCCTTATGATTCGTGCAATGGCAGCCAGAATTCCACACACCGAATTTCCTGCATTTCATTGTTTCCGAATTCCTGGTTATTTTCTGTTTTCATAAAGCTCATTACAAAACAGCTGTCGTCGCAGTGTTTTTTTTTAAATTATTGCGTTGCTAAATATCGTAACATTTGCGTGTATTCACCAAGCTTGCAATAAAAAAGTTATTCCTCAACTCCTGTGGTATTTCTGTGAAAATTAATTCAGTTTAAAAACTTTCAACAAACACACTTCGATTGCTTTTTCATGTCCTAATCTTTGCCTCACAAGGAGCTACTGTTTTTGCATTATTCCTTCGTGAATAATTTCTTCAACGGCCTGCACACATGTTCTGGAATAGTAAGCTTAGCACGTCTTTTCACGCTAGCCTCATCATCCTTACAAGCTTTTGACATCACACATGGCACAGCCTATTCTTCCTATACCCATGCGCTATACCTTCTTTATTCATTTGTTTACGCAATACCATGGTGTTTTGTCTTTCGGTAACTGCTCCTTTCACGTGAGCAGTGTTCGCGAGGAGACCCAAAACAGCGTAAAGCACTTAAATGATATATTTCGATCGCATTGCCACACAACGAGTAGTTTTTAGGATGCCATTCATAACATTCCAGAATGTAACTGGTATTTCGTGACAAATGTTGTTCCGCCCCACAAGCAAGCTTACCCATGTTTGGCAAACATGTCTTTCATAAATTGTGTCTATTCTCAGATAATTTATCATGCTAATAGCAGCAATGGTAACACGCTACGAACGAAGGAGGCTGCTTTCTATAAGAGATACAATGTTTAAATTGGTTATCTTGAAACACATGTCCATCACCTGACATAACTTTAACATTTAAGCGATCATAACATAAATTTAACTTTTAAGGCAACATAACTTTTAAGCCATCAAGCTAGGTAAACCGTGCGTCGAGGGTAAACACTGGCTTTACTTCTAGTTTTAAGGCAAACATTCAAACACGAAGCTTCGTCTTTTACTGCTAAGCAAGGATTGCATTTCTTAATTTCATGCAAGACAATCAAAGTGCGATTGATCACCAAGTAAAAGAGACGTAGCGTATAACTGGTTCAAGGATATGAGAACAGCTCGGTAATGGTCTTTCCGTTGTCTAAATTTATCCAAAAAATTTAAGTATAGCACGTGTCATAACCTCTTTGTTATACGGGTTATCCAGGAAGTTTGTCAGGGCCAGCACTACCTAATTTTCAAATCCAAGGCATGCTTTTTCATGTAAAATGCGGACCAAGAAAATCCATGGAGTTTGTTTTTAGTGGTGTTCTTATTCTCCCTTTAATTCTCTAAATCATCATTAGTCTTTTCGCATGTTTTCTCTAATACCCGTGAAAACATTCAGCTTCCCTATTCAATAAATTTGTCAGTACCAGACAGTAGATATTCCCCCGAGTCTTCGGCAGCATGGGTGCAAAAGATAGTACGGTGAAACCATATCTGAGCAGACAATATTCGCCTTGTTTGATGTTCTATTATAGCTAGAAAACCTGCGGACGGATGCTTTCATACCGCTTACCCGGTCTGACGTTATCGCTGGAATGTTCAGTGCTGCTAACTCGACATTCAATAATTTGGTGGAATGCGATTCTGGAGCAAAGCCGGAAGACTTTTGTATACAGTAAAAAGCTCGTTATTTTGACCCCCGTTATTTTGAGAAATAGGGTAAATGGGTCTTGTTCTCTGGTATATACAAGCATATGTACTCTTGAATGGCACCCAACTTTCGCTTATTCGGTCATGTATGCCGCGACTGCAGTTTGACTCAGACGATCCTCGAAGAGCTCGAAGCATGAATACCGATCATGAATGTCTGAGACGAAACAGCGAAAAGAGCTCTGAGGAACAACTGGAACAGCCGCAGGCCTTAAGAAAGGCGTGGTCTCCATCCTCAAGGGGACCATCATTACGTTATTGGTGTCCACGACGGCACAAGCAACGGAAAATTTTGACATTTTGTTTCTAATTTCGCCCAGCAACCAGTCTGTGTACGCTGGGAGTCCAGAAAGTTTCTGGACGGTTGTATCTACAGCAATTAGTGTCAAAGATCTGTCAAGCAATAGTTTCGTTTTCGTCGCTTGCTGCTGAACTTCGTAGATACCATCAGAGATTGAACATTAGCGAGGCGGGTTTATTTTGCAGCAGATCCGGCACTTTATGGCTTTTATGCGACTCTGCAATCTGGATGCAGGCTGCACACTTGATTTAAGAACAACTAGGACACCAGGATCACGTCTTTGGTAGCCCCCTTCTCACTCACAGTTAACTTCTCACAGCCCCCTTCTCATTCACAGCCCCCTTCTCATTCACAGCTGCATCGTCTTAGCTTCGGCTATAGTGCACGTACAATGTCAGAAAAATAAACATTTTGTAACTTGTTGCTGATGAAAACCTTCAGCCGTGGTCTGCCTGCTGACATCAAACTCACTTGCTACATAATCAAGACTCAACAATCGGTTGTTGCTTATTAGGCAGCTAAAAAGTATCGCAACGTAAGCGTAGTGCTATTAGTAGTGTCTGTACGTAATAAGCACTGCTTCACAGCATGTTTCGGCTTAATAAGCTTTGCCCTTGTGCCACGCACAATTTGAGAAAAGTTCTGAACCCAACACATTGCGGTTTCAACGCGATAGCGTTAACACCGCAATGTTTGTGATTCAGAGCTCGTGTCGCAGAAATTTTGCCGCCGGCGTCAGCACTGTTTGTTGTGAGCGAGAAATTGTTCGTAAGCGAAAAGTAAAGAAAGCAGCAAATAAAATAAAGAATAAAACTTCCGGTTTCAGTAAGGATCGAGCCTGGGCCGTTTGCTGGCAAGCAGGTGTTCTGCCACAAGGCCACAATGGTACTTGCAGCTACTTCGGGAAGAAACGCTGCATAAATTTCAAGTAGTGGAACGAGTCTTCCTAACGCTTTTTGTTCCACAGGTATCACGACAAAAATGAGCCCTATCGGTGATTTGTAGGCGCATTAGGAAATCCATCAAACGATGTCGAGAAAGGCCGAAATAGTCCAGCCGCCCGTCGCTGTCGCTGGAAAATCACGTGCATGTGGTTGGGCCTCAAAGGACAGACTGAAGCACGGATGGGAGCACAGATGGACTGGCAGGTAGCCGTATACACGGAAAGACGGATGGGTAGGCGTATACATGGATGAATTTACTGACAGACGAATGAATAACAGACGAATACATGGACGGACGGATAGGCAGACGGTGCGTGTGATTATATATTGTCCTGTCGTATAGTTGATTACACATAAATTGGTTTGTTTACACTTATGGTTTCGATTTTTTTGTGCAGGCGTTCAGTTTCAGTTTAGGGTTTGTGGAGCTTAAAGGACACCAGCTAGGTCACCCCAAAGGATCTTCGCCCTTAAAACTGGCATAGGCAGCGTTGACCCAAAATGCTTACAACAAATATCATGACCCCAGCTGGAATCTAACCCCAGCATTCTGCATGACAATCAAGTATGCTATAACAGTGCCACGCCACGACTCGTAGCTGCTTTTCAAAAAGAAAAAAAAACATATTCGTGAATTATTCATAGTGGTAAATCTGATATGTTGGGTTTATCGTTCCCAAAACCACCATATGACTATAGAGACACCGTAATGGAGGGCTCCGGAAATTTCGACCGCCTGGGGTTCTTTAATGTGCAACCAAATCTAAGCACACGGGCGTACAGCGTTTTCACCTCCATAGAAAATGCAGCCGCTGCAGCCTGTACTCACTCCCCCGACCTGCGGATCAGCAGCCGAGTACCTTACCCGCTAGACCATGGCGGGGACTTCATAGTCGGTTGGAGTGCTAGCCATTCAATCTTCTAGCATTTCAATACAACCGTCACTTCCGGTTAACTACAACAACAGCGAAGCGCCATCCAGGGAAGCTCACTTATCTGGCAGTGTCCAGGGCCGCCATCTTCGCTGGCACAAGTGCTAAATATCAGCCTACCGCTTTTGTGTTCCTAATACTAAAGTTTCTGTTGGCATCGTTACGCGACAGTAAACATGCGACTATTTAACATCTGTCCATGCGTACAACACTCTTAATATGTCTTTAGCATCATTTTGTAAGATTTCCGTGAATCAAAAATTACAACACAAAGACCTTTCCTCCACATGCTTCGCATACCATAGATTCCAAAGGTACATGGGATCTGCCGACTTTTTCACTGATGTTCTCGTTTGTTAACTTCTACGGCTTTCTGCAACAACGAAGTGCCAGGTACAGCCTCGTATACGTGAAATGTGCAAACGTGAAATGTGAAACAACAAATGTAGAACAAGGCATTTACATCCCAGAACAACACCCCAATATAAGACAAACTTTAAAGTGGGAGGGGGGGCGACGAAGCGTCGAACTTTGCCACGGTGTTGTTTCACGAGGAAGAGCTTAACGTAAATATTTGTTCACCGCTCGTAGGAATGGCTGGTGGGTCTCAGCGTGCTGTCGCATCACTCGTAGTATTCAAGGAACCACGTGCACTGCCTGCAAGTGGCCGACCTGCGCACATACCTTGTAGCTTGTTAGAAGAAAAAAACTCTCAAGAGGAAGGTTCCATACCCTAGTACAAGAAAGCTTAGATAAATAAATTGGGCTTTCACAGGGGACGCATTCGTTGGAAGTTGCGGCTGAAGTTTTGTTGTATTTTCTTGGCGTTCGACGAACAGCAAACGCTGCTTGGGGCATAGCTTGTATCAGCTTTTACAACAACCAATACTAGACTAGACCTGTTTTCCATTTTGTATACTAATAATTTTTGGAATGTAATGCACCGAAATCGGGATATACACCGTATTTGGGCACAGCGAATCAATTGTGACCACCATGGTTTCTTTACGTTTATCTAACTCTAAGTACGTCACTGCACCTTGCAATTCACTGCCACCGAGAGCTTTGCGTAGTGCTCCTATTCATTTTTTCACTCTGATCATTTCTCAACTGCGATATAAAACTGCCACGGCGTCACTACGCAAAGGCTTTCCTTGTGGCTGCATCTAGGTGTTACTAATGCACGCAATTTGAATTTCATGTCATTTCAAGCAAGAGATTTGCAAGCAGAGGCACAAGGATGAGTCATCTACAACGTGTTTAAACACATACTTGTCTAGTTATATTGAAAAGCTGCAGAAAAGAGGTACCTACGTGCTACCTGCTGCATTTTCTTTACTGTAGTATAAGGCATCTTCACGTGTACACAATCAATATTCCTGTCATTAATCATAAAATGAGCATAATAAAGTTTCTAACCAGCGGATATGAGCGGTTGAGTTAAATGAGCAAAATAAAGTCCCTCATGCGAGTAATCTTTAGCCACTTTAAAATTTCCAATGGGTGGTCACTGGTAATCATAGCGGGGAAATGAGATCTTGCTAATTTATCAGGTGAAACCAAAACCAAACAAGCAGACAGCGCAACTACGCACCATTCACTACAAAAACCTCCTCAATACCTCAAATCAATACCTCAATACCTCAAATAGATCCCTCGAAATGTTTCAAAAAGCCTTGCGTTCGCACCAATTAAATTCTTAATGCATGATATTATATGTACTGAATGTTATTGCATTTTTCTGTTAGTTTCTCGTGCTCATCGGTACACCTTGTATAACTTATGTTCGCTATTTAGTGTTTATCTGTACATTTTGTATATCTTAATTTTTCTATCCTTACCGTAATAATGCTTGATAATATACAGAATGAATGTAATTGCATTTTCGTGTTAGTTTTTGCATGCTTAGCTGTACATTTTTTATAACTTACGTTCGCTATTTCGTGCTTATCTGTACATTTTGTATTCCTTCAGTTTTCTTTCCTTACCACTCTTTACTATTGCGTTGTATCTCTCATGTATGATTTTATAGGAGGTCTCACTCACAGTCTCGCGACTTTGAGACCTCCTTCTGTATTTGTACATAACACATGCACTTGTACCATTTGTATTTCAATTCTGAATAAAAATAAAAACAAATAAATACCGACACTGTTTCCCTCGCATCGCGGGAGGAGGATAAGCAAGCGTCCATAAGCGGCCATGTGAATAGAGAGGTTTGCTATGAAATGAATTGTGCAAACTCATGGTTGATAACGGCGAAGGAAACAATGTCTTCACTAACGATTATTTTTAAGTGAATGGTAGATGCGCTTTTTGGTGCATCAGTTTTGGTTTCGCTTGGTAGATTACCCATAATTAATTGTCCCACGATTATTTGTAATGGCCGTAATTCAGAAATTTCAAAGTGGCTAGACTATTTGCCGGAAAAACTTGACTTCAATAATTTCACTTGACCACTTATTTCCACTGGTTAAAAGTTAATTGTGTTCATTCCTACAACTGCCGCCGTAAATATTGTTGTACGCATCTGAAGATGCCTTCTGCCGCAGTGAAGGAAACGCCGCTGGTAACACGAATGCAGATACCTCCTTTCTGTTATTTTTCGATAATGGTGGATGGGTTTCTTGAAACGCCCGTGCATATATTAGCATCGGGATGAGTCATAGTGACTTAACAGGGAGTAATCGTTATTTTACACTCCTGTAGTGGTTCACTGCATACGTCATCGTTCGTGGTCGTTGTCGCATATCTTCAATGACTCTATTCACAGATGCTACGTAAAGAAAAACAGCAATTTTAGGCACCATGTTTTTCATCTTGGCCATGGTGGTCAAAGTTTGATGGAAGTGAAATACTGGAGGGCAGTGTACTCCGCGATGTTTGTGCCCGTTGAAGAACTCATCAAAAACCCATCATAATTATACACTGGTTTCGGCACGTGAAACCCGACAATATTGATTGATATGTAGGGTTTAACGTCCCAACACCACCCCATGATTATGTGAGACGCCGTAGTAGAGAGCTCCGGAAATTTCGACCAGCTGGGGTTCTTTAACGTGCACCCAAATCTTAGCACACGGGCCCACAGCATTTTCACCTCCATCGAAAATGCAGCCGCCACCGCCGGGATTCGATCCCACGACCTGCGGGTCAGCAGCCGACGACGACAACTACAACAACAACAACAACAACAACAATAATAATAATAATATGAAATAATAATAATAATATAATAATAATAATAATAATAATAATAATAATAATAATAATAATAATAATAATAATAATAATATAATAATAATAATAATACCACTGCTCTCTAAGTGCTTGCTAATGACAGCAATGGCACCGAATGAAGTTCCAATTTCCCGTATAACACCTACGCATAGCCTTCAGTATAACTATGACTCTTCTTCTCATTGCTTTCCTTGTGGCCACGAGCAGCCTCTTTAATGATGCTGGCCGCTGGTGTTAGAAGGGAAAGACGGCACGCGTGGTCATCCATCACTGCCGGATTGAAGGGGAGGGCTTCTGCTGTCAGCGCATTCGATGTGGGGCTCGCCCCGGGCTATGATGCGCAATTTGTTTTCCCCCGTAGTGCCTGCGTCGCCTCACGCGTCAAAGGAGACCGCAGACTCCCATGCTTCGGATAGGCTGCTTCAAGTGAATGCTTGCGCCCGCGGTCGATCTTGCTCGTGCACTTCTCTTTTTTTCCATCGCATGTTATGGACACACTAGCATCCGTTTCTTCGTTTGTATTTTCTGGTGCTGAATAATGAGATACGGCACACTATAACCACAGCAATGATAAACAAAGGTCCTAACGTATTCACCACGGTATGGTCTGGTTATAACTCAAACTGGACGCGCAAGTAATTCTCGTCCAGCTTGAACTAGTTGTTTGTTATAAGGATGCATGGAGAAATAGCACATGATATCTTGCGCGAATGTTGGTGGGGCATCACTTAGATAACTATTAAAAAGGGTCTTGCTCGTGGTTTGACTGCTATGCCATATATAGAAACCACCCTTGTGGGCTTTAAAATGTCTCCCTTAGTAACATCGGCAAAGAGAAGAATAATAATAAAAAGAGCAGGCGTCCACACTATTCAGAAAGCCAGCCACATCACATACACTTAAGTGCTAAAATTACACCGCGTAAAGAATTTTTTTGGATTTAAAACAGGGGACATGTTCACGAGACTGAATGATTGACCCTCTGCTCAAATTGTTTATGAATATTTGCGTTGCTTGAATGCAAGTGCTGTGTAAGTGCGGCCACGATAGCAAAGCGCCACATGTCCTTCAGCAATATTTTGTGCCATAACACGCTGGCTAATGCTTTTGTCACTACTTCAATTAAAGCTGCAGCGCATTGCTCTCCTCTCTCAGATTTCCTGACCCTCTGGCATATCTGCCAGATTTCGCATGTGATCGACTAAGTTGTTTTACATTGTTTTTTTAATGTTGAGAGCAAACTTCTTCCATTTTTATTTAGACGAGCTGACCATATTCTGTAATTTACCACTGTAACTTGAGCGACTCAAACTAAGACGATAAATTATGGGCAAAATTAAGCTCTCTTTTCAAGCTTAACTCATGCTATAGGCATGAAGAAAACAGATACATTTACTTCGACAAGGTAGAATTGTTAACGCATATAAGTTCTATTGAAACCTTTTCACGAATTTTTTTATGTGTATAGCCGTCTCAGACAAAAGCATTACTTCAATCAAACGTTTGAAGAGGCTAATAGCAAGCTGCAGTGAGTGTAGGATTTCGGGTGGTCTAAATTAAGGGGGATATGTTTTCATTAGCCTATAGCTTTCTCTTGGGCTTTGATACATTTAGAGATGATAATCTTTCTTGGGAAATTTCGAAGCCAAAATTTTGGTGTCTCTGGCTGTCTGTCTGTCCGCGCTAACGATATCTAAAACGCCAGCCATAGATACGTTAAACGGCCAAGCTCATCCACAGCGCCCACCAAAATTGCCCAAGTTTCATCGTTCTTACTTGTTCAATTGTCATATCAAGAGCAATTACAGCGCATACCGGAGGCACCACAAAAACACGTCGATATTTTCTATGCGTGGCTTTACACTGGAAAAGGCACACATAAGTAATTCTAAGGATCGTAGCGTTTATCACGCGGTGGGACCAGTGCAATTCGATGCTCAAAAAGGCAAGTGTTTTCAACAATTAGCTAAGATTACACGGTGGTCACACTTGCCCGTCACTTTGTATTCTACACCTTATCGCCCCCCCCCCCCCTCCCCGACAGGCACGGGTCTTTCTTCATCGGCGCGCACTCCTTCCTTCGTTTTCGAAGATACAACTACCAGATAACGCTCATGTCTAATGTGCCTCGCAAAGAAGGAGATATGGCAGATGAGTCGAGAGAAAGGCTTTGAGGTAGTGGAACTAAAAAAAAGAGGTGCATAGGTGTGGTGTTTTTTTTTTTTTTCAGTGAGACGGAATTCACTTCGATAGGAGGCTAGGTCATGAGGTGGGTTGGCGCCTTGCAGGACGCGCAGTAGCTTTTTTGGGGGGCACGCGGGCCCTTCGGGCTCGGAGATAGTAACGAGTAAAGCATCCAGGGAGACTCGTTGACAGGTGATATAGGCAGATATGATTTAAAAGTGGCACCAATATCTAACACACGTAGAGTACGGGGCAGAAATTGACGTAGCCACGAGGGCTGAGCAAATTTAGACGTAGGCTATTTTAACACTGCAGGTTCGCAGTAATAGGCTGAAGTGGGAGAAAAGATAGACGAACAGCTAAGGAAGAGAAGCTGATGGCATATGGGTTTGTAGAAACATATCTTAGGGAACATAGGAACAACCACCTAGCAATCCAGACTACGCATGGAATATTGTAACAGAACAGAACGCAGCAGAAATGAAGGTGGTATTGGGGCATTCATTCATAAAAGTACAGACTGGCAAAGGTCAAACAGGTCTGCACGGAACATTTATGGCTGAAACGCAAAGTGGCAGGCCAGATGACGCTCCTGGGTTTTGTATACTCGTCGACAAGAGCAAAAGCGTGAGAGGAAAGCCAGAAAATGGTGCAAAACATGAGTAATGACATTGAACAAGTAGAAGAGTGCTAGGTAATCATATTAGGAGATAAAGATGCGCACATGGAAGATATGGATGGATAAGCTGACCCAACAGGCAGAATGCTAGAGAGTATGGGTGAAAGGCGTGAGTTAATCATTTGCAACAGCGGCGAGAAATGCGAAGGGCCCATAACATGGGAGCTGGGAAAGCGGCAGTCGACGATATAGTACGCAATGATGTCACATAGGATGTATGATCGGTTAAGGGTGATGAACATAGATGAATATTGGTTCCGAAGCTTAGGTTGTGATTACAAACGTATCAAACTGAGTTTTGGAAGAAAAGTAAAAATTGCGAGGAGGCATTATGGGAAAACACGTGGTAATATTTATTCAGACAGGAAAATAGAAATAGCAACTAAGCAGATCGAGAAATAATCACCGAGATTACTAAACTAGAGTGGACGTTCACAAATCTACCTCGATTGCTTGTGTTAGAGATTGATAAGGTACTAGTGAAATCAACCAGAAAAAGGAAACACAAACCCAAGATCTGGAGGAAGAGAAAGCTAAGAGAGCCATACTAAGACGTCAGAAAGCCTCCAGGGAACTCAGGTATGCTAAACAGTGGGGTGAATCAGACGGTGATGTCAAAAGAAAATGGGATATCCCTACGTGGGAGACGACCGCTACGCGCTAAGCGCGTCACGCAGGACTGAAATAAAGTTTTTTCATTCCATTCCATAACTTTTTGAGCTGCAGAAGGGAAGTGCCCCGCCGTGGTGGTCTAGTGGCTAAGGTACTCGGCTGCTGACCCGCAGGTCGCGGAATCGAATCCCGGCTGCGGCGGCTGCATTTCTGATAGAGGCGGAAATGTTGTAGGCCCATGTTCTCAGATTTGGGTGCACGTTAAAGAACCCCAGGTGGTCGAAATTTCCGGAGCCCTCCACTATGACGTCTCATATAATCATATGGTGGTTTTGGAACGTTTAACCCAACATATCAATCAAATAAATTCAGAAGGGAAGCGTCCGATTCGATCAGTGACAAGATTAGAATAAAGGGGGCCCAATGGATGGCGGACGTAAAGAAAAAGGACAGAAAGGCAGTTTCAAAGTTTTAAAACCATCTCAATTCTCTGGGTCGTAAGACCAGCATAAAACAGAGCTTTATAACTACAGTTCAATTGGTCAGAATAGAAGGGGTTGGGATAATAGAATATCTAGAAAGAATGATGACGGAAAAATTTGAGCTAGAAAGTGCTGCATGCACCGTACCAGATGAGGATGGACCAATTAGCACAGTGGCTCCTATGGGACAACGAGAGTGGGAAAGGGCAGAGGAAAGGGTTCTTAATAACACATCAACAGGTCCTGACGGCATCCTAAATATGGTAATAAAGAAACTAGGATCAAACTGTAAGCAAATATTACGAGAGGCAGCGAGCAAAGCAATATTGGATGGTGAAGCCCCCCGATGGGTGCAAACTAAGCCGCATGACCATGATCTCTAACGGAAGGGGGGGGGGGCAAAGCCGATTTAAGCAACTGCCGTCCTATAACAGTTACGTCAGTAGTTTACAGGTTGGTCATGCAGATAGTAAAGAAAAGACGAGAATGAGGCGGTGCTGGGAGAACTACAAAATGGGTTCCGCCAACGAAAGAAGTTGAAGGACAATCTGTTTTCATTGATGCAGTGTATTGAAATCGCGGAAAAAGAACAAAGGTCCCTAAGGCTGGCATTTTTAGATACCAAGAGAGCTTACAATAGTATGATTCAAGAAGACTTGTGGGGAATACTGGACACACTAGATGTAGAAGATGGAATAACTAATCTTCTAAAAGATATCTTTAAAAGTAACAAGGTAGTTATTAATGGTGAAGAACAGGTATCTGAACCTATGGAAATACAATGCCAGCTTCGACATGGATGTCCCTTGTCGCCTTTGTTATTTATGCTGTATCTACAAGGCATAGAAGCCGAATTTAATGGGAGTCGACTCAGCTTCAGTCTATCTTTTGACAGACAAGGAAAAAACATTGAACAGTCATTACCAGCATCGATGTATGCAGATGATATATAATTAATAAATGACAACAAGGAATATCTGCAGGAATTAATAGACATCTTTGGTAATGAGGGAGATAGGGTAAATTTAAAGTTCAGCAGTGAAAAATTGGCAATCATCATTTTTAATGATAACAAATTGAGCCTAAGATACATAAAGTCACGCTAGAGATAGAGGATATATACAAATATTTGGGCGTATGGATAAATAACGGGGCTGTGTACCTAAGGGAGCACGAAAGATACGTAACGACTAAGATTAACAGGAATGCAGATGTATTGAAAAATAGGGCACTGTGGAACTACAATACGTATGACGTTGTGAGAGGGATTTGGAAAGGTGTCATGGTCTCAGGTTTGACGTCCAGCAATGCGGTCTTCTGCATGAAATCAGAGGTTCAAGCAAGATTGAAAATTGAACAACGTGGCGTAGGTAGACTTGCTTTGGGAATGCCCCAATTCTGGGGGTACAGAGTGACATGGAATGGCCATCGTTTTAGTGCAGAGAAGCTAATAGCAAGATGGTATTTGAGTAGCAATTGAGAAAAATGGGAAAGGAGCCTTGGGCTAGGAAAGTTTTCAGCTACTTGTACATGAAGAATGTTGATACTAAATGGAGGAATCGAACTCGAAAATTGTCAAGCAAGTATTTAGACAACAGTAGAATATCAAGCCAAAAGGAAACATAGGTTAAGGAGAAGGAGAAGGAAACACAGAGGGACTTGTGGAACATTGAAATACTTACGAAATCATCCCTAAAGATGTACCAATCTTTCAAGCAGGAAATTGCAAAAGAAAAGATTTGATCGTTCCTCGGGGTGGTCCTCTGCTGTTCGAGGCCACAACGGGTGTATTGCGGACTAAGAGAACCGAGCTAAATAGGAAGTCACCTGACACGTTAAGCAGGGCGTGTAGAAAGGAGGAGGAAACGGCTGAACATTCGATAATGTTGGGTAAAGGGCTCCGCTTGTAGTCTAAGATAATGGCGCGAAATTTTTCAAAGCATTGGGGTTTAGGAACAGTGAAGGCAAAATAGACTTTAAACGGGTAGAAATAACCAGGAAGAGGCTAACTGATTCGTGGCTACTTTCAAGGCACGAGTAAAATTCAATCCACGAACACATAGTGATAGCACTTAACATTAAAGGCTAGGTGTCGTGAGCTACCACCCGACGTGAAGGGCACAGCCAGATACATCAATCTATTCCATAAATTCATGCATCCACCTTCGATGCACTCGTTCGCCTTCGTTGCACAGAGTGAGACTCTCTAACGCAGCGCTTCCAGAATACAATTCATCGATTTTCTCGCAGAGAACATCAAATAAACGTTTCGTTAACTTTCATCACACGCAAGACTATCGTCTTTCGACGTCTCTGCAGTGAGATATGTAGGTACAGGGCGATTTGTTTTAAAGAAGTTGCTCAAAAGTTTCGACTAAGTTTTAGAGATAGTTGTTCTTCGTGGCATTTTCACTTAGCAGGCTTGTGTAAAAAAAGACAGCCTCCACTGATTGACACTGAAAGTGTTGTCACTGAAAGAAAAAAAAAGAAAAAAGTACATGACTCAGCTACACCATTTCTACTAACCGAAATAGTGCGCCTGTTTGGTCACGCAAAAAACATTTTGTAAGAAAATCGCCATCATGCGAACGCATATTGATGGAGCAATTGTAGACGCAGGTGCAGCGTGACCGTGTACATTGCATGTCGGGGGACACGCGCCCACCCGTTGCCGTGAAGATAGTGTCCCCGGAATGGGAAATCCGTGCTGTGACCCAAGTTGAAAGAGACACACGCAACGAGCACCAGTCACGCTATGCTGAATCCGGGGAGCGCTTCTCATACATGGCGAGGCTTTTGTACCGAATAACCGCATCGCATACAAGGCACGCGTGCGATACCTTCGACATTTCTTCGAAGACCCGAGCGAAGCGTGTTACATTACCGCTGACTTTCATCCGGAGGATTTGAAGAAAGTTAAAATCATGCAGAGGCGTAGTTCCTTCATAAAAAAGAAAAAGAGAATCGAAAAAAAGAAAAAAAGAGAGAAAGCGATGGTTGTGTTGTAGTATAAGCATTCTCGTTTCACCCGTGTCTCCATGCTTGGCACCGGCTTGGTTGTGCGTCGGTCAGTGCAGTGATTTGGCGGGCGCAAATGACGCGGACGTGATTCGAGTAACAATACGTTTGGCGGCGCTGCACCACTGAGCACAGCCGTTGTTCCCCGAGCGCCAGCGAATGATCAATGTTGCGTAGCAGGCCACTTTTGCATCGGCCACTCAGAAATATCCGGGCCACTTGGTACACCGTCGTGTAGCGGCAAGTGGCAATTCTGTTGTTTATAACTTACACACTCGTTGTTTTTTTTTCTCATTGAGAGCGAACACCCGCACTCTCTCTTTCTCCCTCTAAGTCTTTCTCTCTGAGATTCTGCACGTTCATCGACAAAGCGCAAGCTTCGTTCTCAGAAACAGAGATCACGTTCCTTTAGTGGTTGTGTATTCTCGAAAACCGCACCGATACGATACCCGACAACCTTCATGGGTGAATTTTAGCAGTGGTTGGAAACACTACATTGATTACTTTAACGCCGCAAAATAATCCTACAATAGGAAACGTAACATAAAAATACTGAAAGCACATCTGCAATAAGTATAGGGAGACTAAAAATCACACCATGGTGAGGACAAGCAAAAACAATCGATAAAATTACAATACAAATCATGTGGGTAATTTTTGTGAGCTGTATGGTTAGGTGACAGGAAGTTAGTAGCAGCGTGTTGTGGTTAATTTTGCGTACAGTGACGCATGCGCGGGTTTGAATGAACGAACACGCTTACAATCCCTGTCACTTTATCCCTTACCCAGTGTAGGGTAGCAAACCGGATGTGCGTCTGGTTAACCTCCCTGCCTTTCCTTGCATCTTTATCTCTCTCTCTCTCTACGACAGTGTGGCAGTCAGTGCAATCCTTTTTGCTGACTTGCGATAAGACATTTACTTCATGTGGTAAGGGATGACAGATGCGTCGGATGCACCGATTTCTTCTCGTATCTTATTGTTTTTTGTGCTCTTCTTAAATCTTTTGGGTAACATGATGGTTACCGTAAATATGTGGGCACCAATAACACGAATAGCCTAGAGAAAATTTCAACACTCGCATATAGTATCAACAGGCACAACACTGGCCTCAAAAAGATCACTACTTTATCACTTGACACATATAACTCGCAGACTCTCGTCATCGAAAGGCCAAGTATGTTTCTGTGCAAGCGTTGATATCCACCGTCCCTTTGACTAGTTTCTTAGGGCGTTCTTAAGCTCAACGCGAAAGGAAGTTCGCTCTATTGCGCATACTGCAGCTGTAAGAACACTGGGAAACACAAGTGCCTGCTCAATACAAAAATAAATGACCTAAGACATAATGAAAAAATGCACCACCGGTCTCCAGCTCCACTGACGCCTATACTTGTACTGGACAGCTTGGGATTAGGAAGTGCGCCTCCTCGACGATTCGCAGAAGCGTTAAATCCTGGGATTATTTATCGAGGTGGCAATGTGGTGCTTCAGCGTTTCTGCTATTCCCCTTCCACTCTCAGAGACGATCATCCTTCAACTGGGCAACGGGAAAAGACAGCTTGCTCGACGAAGCTTTCGCGCAACATGAATGGCCCGCTCGTCTGAACACGTCGTCCAAGGATTTCTTCTGCTTCAAGTTCTCTCCCGGGTGCCCGGATGTCACTGGCGAGATAGAGCGCGTCAACCGAGTTACGTTGATGGACCACCTCCGGAAGCTGCCTTCGGCTGTTTCGGTCGCCACCGGCGGCACCCTTTGGCTCACTCGAACCCGCATTGCATTTCTCTTGTGTCTCGCGTCATGTTCGATCACCATAATTTTTCCCTGTCATGCCACATCCGTGGCGTAAATATCATGGTCGCCAGTTAAACAGACATCCCCTATTATGGGGGCTAGTGTCTTTTCCTGTAGGATTTTTGTTTCTCGAGTTCGGTTCTCTTGTAGGAACGGTCGCTAGTAAGAATTCTTCACACAAAGTGCTTAGTTAGCTACACAGGATAGCTTCGAAATTCAAAAGCGAAAACCTTAAATGCCTCATGAAACTCTCAATATGACCACCAGCGTCACGCGGCGCCAGTGACGAGTGATTCAAAAACTCGTCACGTGATGGAGTCCCCATACGTAACGTCACAGACAACACGATTTGTGACATTGTGATATCAAGTGACGAAAAATCACATTATGACGCCATGGCCAGGTTTTTAAAATGCTGTAGGCCCATGTGTTCAGATTCGGGTGCACGTTAAAGGACCTTATGTGGTCCAAATTCTCACAGCCCTCCACTACGGCGTCTCTGATAAACATGGGATAGATCTGGGACATTAAACCCCCCATACAATGTCAAGCCATTACCTTGTATTGTGGCTCGGTAAAAGAGAAAATACGGGACCCTTAAGCTTCATCTTTAAAAGTTCACGCGACAGCTACTTCCTGTGCCTAGTGCGTACTCCAAAAACACACTGCATGAAATAATTTCGACCTTTCGAGCTAGCAGCGAAAGGCACGTTGGTGGGTTGTCAGAGCATTCACTTCAGTGCAAGTGATACACTGGATAAAATCGTCCAGTAGGTGTACCTGGAGGCCTGATTAGCAAGTTTATAGCAAAGGTAAAGTTACATGCCGGACTATGGTGCGCATGAAATAGACGTCAGTGTCTCTAATGGTCAGGTAATGTACCCAATTATTCTTTCATACAGTGGCATAATACAAACACACAAGGTGCACAATAGAAGTGTGCGGCGTGAATGTGATGCTAAACTTTGGCGGCAAAGCAAGCAAAAACAGGCAGAAAGAAAGAATTAAGGAAGGAACTAAAGCAATTTGCTTTTATTTAACATTAACAATCCACCATATTCACATAAGAGACGCCGTAGTGGTGCACCTTAATGTAGGTACATGGGTTTCAAGCCATGTTGCCTCCATCGGAAATTTGACAATCGTGGCCGACAGAATCCCGCAGGCGGCAGGTCCGAAGTAAAGCACCATACCAATTAGACGGCCAACGCAAGTCGAAAGAAAAAAAGAACAGAAATAAAGAACGCACAAAAGACTGAAAGAAAGATACAGGTAGATAATGAAAAACAGAAAGAAAAACTTCAGCCACCTTCGTTAGACTTAGTGTTGCTGTTTCGTTTTGGTTGTGAAGTGCTGTGCTAATTTTATCACTGCGGTCATTTATTTATTTATTTATTTATTCAATATACCTTACAGACCCAACAGGGCATTGTGTAAGGGGAGCATAAAAGGTGTGCATACATGAATTGGTACACTTTCTATACAAACAATAACATGAACTAAATGTCAAATATTATACAAGTCGTAACAGGAATAAGAATGAGAAAATAATAATAAGAATTTTAATAGGAATAGAACGGCAATGAACATCAGGTGAGTATACGCGTTAGATAACGATTTAAAACAAGCTAAAAAAACAAGCATAAATTTTGAAAAGACTTTCCATTATACAAAAGAAAACATCACTGAATAAAACACTACAGTACTGAATGGCGTATTAGTATTCAAACCATCAAACAAAATAAGTTTAAAGTAGGAGAAAAAAAATATCTGACCATATACCATATCTGACCAGGCGAGAAATTCCCGTGGGTCTTTCGGTTTTTTATGTGAATACCATTTGGTGGTTAAAACCTTCGGAAACCACCATAAGATTGTGAGAGACGCCGTAGTGGCGGGCTTTCGAAATGTCGACCACTTTGGGGTTGTTTAACGTGCACCTAAATATGAGCACATGGTTAAACAAAACTTTCGCCTCCATTGAAGATGCAGCCGCTACACCCTAGCTTCGATACCACCGCAGCCTAATACTGGTAGCCTTTCTGTTGTTGTTGTTGTTGTTCTCCTATCGTTAGTGGCGCATACCCACTGTGGGGGATTGGCCAAGAATCGAGTGGCTTTAAAATTTACTGTTCAGATTTAGAATGATGGAGGTATAACAGAAAGATTACCGATAGCCTATAGGCAAGTGTGGTGCTTAATGTAATGCATAGAAATATTTACATAAACAAATTTATTCTTAGAATAGAGCATTAGTCTGATTTTATACGTATATAATTAGGTGAACATGTTAAGATAATAAAACTGGTTAATTAGTCAACCTATTAGTTTCATTAATATAGTCCCGGACGGCCGCGCATACTGTGCCATTACAGAAACCAGAAATGGAAGCTCCAAAAGACAAAATGACAGGCAGAGATAAGTCCATACCAATGCCACGCAAAGGTATTTCTAATAGGGTTTTTCGTAATGTGTTAAACCGCCTGCAGGTCAAAAAGAAATGGTCTATTGTTTCCAGTTCATCACGGAATGCACACAGTGGCGAAGGTGCCTGAGCAGACCTGTGTTTATAGAAATTTAGATTTGGTACCCGGCAACGCAGCCTTGTGATAGCTACTTCTTGTTTTCGAGTGCGGCAAAAGTCTCTTCGCCAGAGATATAATAAATGGCGATATTCTGTAGAGTTTGTTAGTGCTGAACCTTTAAAGACTTGCATAAGCGTACGTCTGCGGAATCAAGCAGCAGTCACATAAGCGGATGATGGACAGAGCGGTAGAATTGGTTCGCTGATTGACGACTTAGCTAAGGAATCTGCTATTTCATTAAGAAACAAACCTTTATGTCCAGGCACCCAAACTAATCGCACTTTTCTTAAATGCGCAGGTACTAATGCACGGAACGCCTTTGTTACGTGATTATCAGCACCAACAGAAAGTGCCGCACAAAGAGATAGGGAATCTGTTATTATGACAGCTGATGTAATTGCTTTATCTAACTTGCGTAAGGCGAGCACTACTGCCAGAAACTCAGCCACAAAAACGGGTATGAAATCGGGTAGTCGAAGGGAATAAATCCAATTTAAAATAGGGCTGAAAATACCAACCCCTGACTTTTCGTCGTATTGCGATGCGTCTGTAGCAATAATAACGTTCGTTGTAATACGGCGCAGGTGATCTTGGAGTAAACCATCCAAAATATTATGGGGAAGTAATTTGGCATTATTAGGAAAAATGTCGTCGAATTGAATTTCTACCGGGGCTGAATTATAACGACTCGGCATGATGTCGCATATACGTACGTTTAGAAACTCCAGTAAATTTTGCACAAATATAATTTGTGGCGTGTGAAATCGCGGCCATCTGGCAGCAAAAAATGATTCCGGGGTGGAAATAAAGGCTGTTTCTGAATGTCGTAATGGTGATTCATAAATTCTTAAGAATGTCTGAACAGTCAGAAGGCGAATTCGACAAGAAAGCGGAGGGACCCTCGATTCGAGATATAACACATTGTTGGCGACTGTTTTGGGAAGGCCAAGGCATAAGCGTAAAGCTTCTCTTTCCAGAAGAATTAGAGGCCGCAACTTGTAAGCTGGAACTCCAGAGAAAAGCACACAACCAAATTCCAAAATGGGACGAACATACATGCGATATATCATTAATAATGTGTCTCTTCTCATACCTATGCGGTAGTTACTTAGCCTACGTAATATGCCAATGGCCCGCACACCTTTCCCGGCGATATATTCGATATGAGATCGCCAGTTGAGCGATGTGTGATAAATTACTCCAAGGTATTTAACAGATTCCACCTGTGGTCTATCCTCATGATGGAAAGACAGAGAGATGTTCACAGGGTATTGCAGCGGGAAAACAAGGAGGGCACATTTACTTGGATTAAGTAAAAAGCTGTTGCCATTGAGCCAGCTCTCCAATATATTAAGGTAAGTCTGCAGCCGTTCATATAAGGTCTGAATGTTATCTGCCATTGCAAAAAATGCGATATCGTCTGCATAAACATAAGTTGTTATATCCTGTTTACGTGGGATGGTGCTCATTAGTAAATTAAATAGCACCGGGGAAAGCACCGAGCCTTGCGGTACTCCCCTCGTTTGGGTATGAGTAGATGATGAAAACCCATCTTTAAAACAATAAAATTTCCTGTCTGCGAGAAAATTGTGAACCCACGCTACTATGTATGATGGAAAAACAAGGTATTCTAATCGATCTATCAAAATACAGCGCTCCACGGTATCATATGCTTTAGCGATGTCTAAGGTAACTAAAGCAGCATATTTTTTATGTAGCCGAGCTAATTGAAGCCTACTTTCTAAGTCAACGTGGGCATCCCAAATTGAACAACCAGCCCTGAACCCAATTTGACAGGGACTTAGAATAGACCTCATAATAATAAGTTCATTAATTCGTATATTGATGATTCTCTCAACCAATTTCACTAAGTTTGATGTCATTGCGATCGGCCTTATGTTATCCAACGTGTATGCATCATTTTCATTTTTTAGTAACAATACAATTTTGGCAAGTTTCCATTCTGGAGGTATCCATGCATTCACCAAAGAGTAATTCACTAGTTCTAGCAAAAGATTAGGCGATTCCTGGAGTAAACATTTCAACATAGAGTTCGTAATCCCATCTGGTCCAGGAGCCGTCCTCGGTAAGCATAATACTGTCTGATTCAATTCAGCTAAAGAAACTTCTGGAAATTCATGCAAGTTTACCAGAACGGACTGAATAGCCGAAAAATTCGCAGTGAAGCGGCGTTCTAAACCTTGCGCTATGTCTTCTAGAGAAGTGTTCATTTCTACCGGCGTCAAGACACATGACTGCAACGTTAAAGGTGCTGGTAGTACTTTTCTTGTCCGAAGATAAGCGAACAAAGCACGCTTATTCTTTGATTTAGAAAGATAATCAAAATGTCTACTCTCGTATTCTTCTTTCGCGCGGTTCACTGTACGCTTAAATACGCCAGCAAGGAATTGATAGTCTTTCCAGTTTGTTGGGCTCTGATTAAGAAGAAGTTTTTTCCAAGCGGCTTTTCGTCTTCTATAATCGCGCGTACACTCATCGTTCCACCAACGAGAGGAGGATCGTTTATTGGATGGAATAGAAAATTCAGAATTTTTTCTAGATCCCTCCAGCATTGAACCTATCGTAGATGCAATCTCCTTAGTACTGGCATTTCCAAGCTTGGAAATGGCAGAACGGAGGCAGGCTTGAAATTTGCTTTGGTTGATGTATGTGCGTTTTGGCTGATCTAAAGTTATTGTTGGACAAGTAATGTCAAAAACTACAGGAAGATGGTCACTGTTAGTTGCCGAATCCAGAACAGCCCATGACAAAATCTTGATTGAATTGGAGCAAAACGTTAAATCCAATACTGAGCTAGTTTGTCCTCGGACAAATGTTACATGACCTTTATTCAGACAGGAGAGGTTGTGATCAATAGTCCATTCCCACAGTCGCCTACCACAAGAATCTGTCCTTATACCCCAAGACAAATGGTGTGAATTAAAGTCTCCTGTGAGTACAATTTCCTTTCTACATGCTACCAAAACGCTGTCAAGATAACGCGTGCTTTGCACACCGGAGGTGAAGTAGCAATTTACGATTGAAAAAGGGTGGTATCTGGGGAGACACAAGTCTAATGCTAATAATTCGCAATCGAAGTCTAAAATTCTGAAAGAAATTTTCGCTTTATGGCATAATTTACTTGATACAAGGATCATTAAACCACCACCACGTGATGGGCGATATAATCGAAAAGAACGAAAACCTGCAAGATGGAAATTTTTATCTGGTGTAAGCCAAGTTTCTTGGAGAATTATAATATCAAGATTAAAATTATTGCAAAAGTAATGTAAGTCGGTTGAGGCTGAGAATATAGAACGGCAGTTCCACTGCAGTACCCTCAACTGACCTATGGATTTGAGCGCACCGCAGAGGCGCATGTCGCACCCTTGTTAGCATCTTCACGCGAAATAGCTGATTCATTCCGTTTAGATTTGGACTTGAGATCAGTGAAGATAGGGGATCTGGTACGTTTATTAGCTCTTATATCGAGTTCCATATCTGTATCAGTACTTGTACTCGGCCGAGGCGAATGTCGGTCCAAGTGCACCTGTGTTCCTGGCTGCTTAGCCTTGCCTGCAGATGCAGAAAGTTCGTCCATCACTACATTGCGTAGCTGTGTGGCGTCACTAGTAATGTGTAATACTGCAGGTTCTGTACCAGTCTGTACTGTTTGTCCAATCTGGCTTGAAAGAATTTGCACTAAACAGTCGGAAAGGTTAGATATTAGTTTATGCATTGCCTTACTCACTGCCTTTTCCACAGCAGTTTCAATAGCCTGCGATAGGGTTGAGTCCATACTGGAAGTGCAGCGCGCTGTTATACCAGAGTATCCAAAAGCCCTGTCTCTAACTATGTCAATGGCTTCCCTTCGCGAACAGCGGCGGCGGTCAATAACTTCCAGGATTTGAACCTCCCGGGAACGAGCGGAACAGTCAGAGTTGTCGGCGCAGTGACTGCCCCCACAGAGACAACACTTTTCCACTGTTGCAGTACAATTGCTTGAAGGATGACTCTCTCCACAGGTGCGACAACGAACGTTTGATTTACATCCTCCCGCACTGTGGCCGAATCTCTAGCAGTTCTTGCACTGAATCGGACGAGAAGCGAGGGGTTCTACTCGGAAAATCAGTGGCCATAATTTTATTTCTGATGGGCATTTTGTGCCCACAAATGTCGCGATAACAGATTCGGTTGGTACCTTCTGGTTGTCGACTAGGCGATTACACCGGTAAATTGAAATTACGCCTGCTCCAGAGAGCCTGTCTAGGGTCTCAGCTGGACTCAGCTTGGAGTCGACTCCCCGTACAAGGCCTTTGGTACATGCAAGGTGAGGCGGAATGAAAGCACTCACCGGGGTAGCAGCAAAGGAAGTGCATTTGAGAAGATCCTGCACGCAGGTCTGATCAGGCGACCTACACACGATACCTCCTCGCCCAAATGGGCGCACATCTGTGATGGTCTGGAAATGATTTGAAGTTGTCTTGAGTTCCTTTTGAACCACCTGAGGGTTTGAAAGTCTGATGAAGCCTCCATTTGTAGGTACCAGTGCTACGGGAATGCTGTCGATACCACTGCGGAAAAAGGAGTCTAGTGGTAATTCATTAGACGGCAAGGACGCTGACCAGGCGGATCGCGCCTGGCCAGGAGAAGTAGTCGACATGAGCACTAGAGATATGGTTAGACTCAGAACAAACTAGAGTCGGACTCTAAGACAGAAATTTAAAACCACTCAATCCTCAGCCAAGAACACCCCAGTAGGTTGAGCGCGGCACCAGCTACTGCAGGAACGGTCGTGGTTCCAGATGCGGGCGTCACCTTGTCTGTTTTGTGCTTGTTTCGAGAGCGCGTGCACGCAAATACAGAGAGAGAGAGAGAGACCCACACGCGTGTAAATAAAAACATACCAAATCCACTACAATTTTATAAAACAAGAGCTTCACGCAGTGCGCCAAAGCCTAAAAAAACGACTAGTCTATGGAAAGAGCCTGAGAGGTTTTGCCTTATTTACGAGATGTTCTCAGAAATACCTGTGCAATAGTAATACGTGCACATAAGGATCGAAACAGATAATTATTGCATTTAGGTTGGCTGTGCAAGCGAGCCTAAATGAATCTCGGGCGTTTCCATGATTACTTCCACGTGTCATCGATCGTTGTGTAAAAAAAAGAAAACAAGATCAGAGATACATCTTCTATTCGCTTCCCTTCTGGTCTCACTGTGTTGAAATATCCGACGTGGTGCACTGCGGAAAATTTGTTCTGGGATACACTGAGCCGCATGGCATCTCTTCATTACGCTGTCTTCATTACGCACTGGTTATTATCATGTGCGGTATGGAGTGAACCTGCTAAAAAGAAATAACACAAGAAAGCAGTAAATGACACCCTCTTTAATTTTCCTTATATCTATCGCAGCTCCTTTGCTTTTATATTATGATGCATCTCTACATGATGTTTTTGTGTCCTCGCAGGTACTGTCATGCAAGACTCCTTCTATGAGATTATTCAATTGTTTGTAATGTGGCAGTCCACGTTTCTGTGTGCGTCATACATGTATGATAATTGGGACACTTTTTTGTGTGAACGTACGTTTATATTTGCCCGCCTTATCAATTAGAAGCCACTGGCGTTCCATATATTGATTGATGTTACAAGGCAATGGTTGAAACTGAAATGAAGATGAGCGCAAACCAGTTGCAATTACTCGGAATTTAGATTGGCTTTCTCTAAGATCAAAATGTGGCTGTGCAGTAACATAAGCAGTACGAGTAAACATTGTGACAATATTGTGTGGAATAGCCCCGCGTTGGTGGTCTAGTGGCTAAGGTACTCGGCTGCTGACCCGCAGGTCGCGGGTTCGAATCCCGGCTGCGGCGGCTGCATTTCCGGTGGAGGCGGAAATGTTGTAGGCCCATGTGCTCAGATTTGGGTGCACGTTAAAGAACCCCAGATGGTCTAAATTTCCGGAGCCCTCCACTACGGCGTCTCTCATATTCATATTGTGGTTTTGGGACATTAAACCCCACATATCAATCAATATTTTGTGGAATAAATTGTGCTGTGTTAGTAAGAAAGAACCAATTGGTGTTTCACCTCATCTGACGAATTTTCACGGCTAACAAACTGCGATTCAGTTGAGGTGTCGACTTTTTCAGCACGTAAAACAAAACCACTTGCTTTGTTGGCAAGAACTATTGTCTTGGCTTCGAATAACTACTTTGTGCAAGTCTCTTACGTGTAATGGCAATGTAAACGCATAATATTGCACGTGAAATATGCCAACACGCGTGTTACTCAAATGTATTGTTTCCTCGCATAAAAACAATTGAAAAAAATTATGATTTCATACGATTACAATATTTTCAGTAACAATTGCTAGTATTGAACAATTTGGGATCAGTAATTTACAAAATGAAGGCTAGCACTGAGGTTACATAAAACACTTTCTTAAGCACCCTAAATACTGATACATGAGTCACCATACAAGTTATGTTCAAACTGAAGTAGGAGTGGTGAAGTTCCTGTTCATTAAACTGATAGACTTTGAAGGAATATGGGGTCTGTTTATAAAAAGTTCATTACTCGAAATCTTTGAAAAAACTCGCACTGTGCCACTCGGGAGAAAAGCTGTAGCACGTGAAAATAAGTTGGTATTCACCTGGCATTCACTGAAGCTGGCATTCATGGCCATGCGTGCGTTAACTTTCCTAACATGCAGCCGACTGGGCGTTCATGGCGAAAAAAAAAAGGCTCAATCATGAAGATGTGGCACCCTAGCCTCTCCGCCTTTGCTTCTTTTTCACCCTCACACCCCCCATGCTGTACCTACTTTTCTCCCCTCCCGTTTATACGCTGCAGTAGGCAAAGCTTTACTGGTCTTACTCATCTGCGCCACCTTCCTGCCATCCTCAAACTCACATCACTTTTGCTAGCCATTACTTCCCTTATGAAACATTCCTCTCTCTGCTGTACGTTACATGAATACGCTGTTCTGTGCCCTCCCGTTTTTTTTTTGTCCTCTTGCACATCGCTTCCTTATTCACCCACTTCTCTGTACTGTATTACAAGTGAATATTTTGTGGTGCTAAATAACGCAAGTGACAACAAGTGAACTTTTCTTATTCGCAATTTTTTGCGATACTATGCTGCTCATGGCTATTCAATAATGATGAATAACATAAATGACAATAAAAAGGCTTAGAAAGAGAGCTACACACCATCTTTGCTGTTCTGTTGTCAACACTTCGTTATTCCACCTCGTGGCCCTATACTAACTTTTCCAACTTCCCACTGCTATGCAGTAGACATGGCCGTGCTATTTCATACCGTCAAAAACACATTTCTCCTCCTCACCCTCACTTATGTCCTCCACCTTGCTGTAATGTCATATGCATGGCTATGTTATGCTTGCTGTTGCTGCGTGATGCCAGACGTGGCAATGCAATGCTTTCCCGTCTCTGCTGCTTTCAGTCCTCCTCACCCTTACTTTCATTGCTTATCTCTTCGATGCACTATATTGCACACGGCTATACCACATTGCACCCGCCCCTCCTTGTTTTCGTCTTGATCATTCCGACTTCCCTTTGCTGCTGCCTTGCAATACAATAATATGCAACACCTACCCATTACTTTACCATCACACTTCTCCTTTTCCTTCTCATCATTATATATTGTACCTTTACCTTTATTTCCCTTTCTCTGCCCCTTGCTGTGCTCTAATGTATGCGCTTATGCCGCACTTAACGCTCTTTCCTCTTTCGCATACCCCTCGTCTTCACACCACTACTCTTTACTCTCCTTTTTCCTTCCTACACTTTTGTTGTACTAGACAATTTAACACTGCGCTCTGCAGAACTGTCCCATGCGTGGTTTTGCAGCGTGACATAGTTATGCTTTATTACTTTCTTTCTTTGTTTTCCATCTTCCAGTGTCTATAAAACCAGCAAATGAAGATAGCGTCATTTTGAATGTCGGCTGTCTTGATAACACACGTTGTGTGAGAATAACGTCCAAAGCGGACTGTCTCCCTTCCCATGTGAAGGTTGGCCATTTTCGTCACCAGGTCCGACCATTTATTCCAAAACCAATGCGATGTCATAACTGACAGAAGATCAGCCATGTGCACGGTGCATGCATGAACTCCGTAGTGTGCCCCCGATGCTCAGAACCACACTCCGAAGACAAATGCAGCGCAACCATACTGAAGTGCCCCAATTGTCAAGGTGCTCACAGTGCATATTCGAAAGACGGCCCACGCACAAGAAGGAGTTAGGCAAGTGGTGCCAGACAGCTCTACTCACAAAGAGGCCGCCAGAAAAGTTCGGCGAAGATGATGACGTCACCATCGATGGTCTTCGCGAAGAACACAGTGAACTAAAAGAAATAAGTCAACGCATCTGGGAACGGCGCCCGCAGCAGTGTGCATCGTGTGCAGCAGAGAGTAGATCTCTCTCTGCTGAAGAGTGGCTGCCACTTATGCGCGCGCGACTTGTGGAATAACCAAATCAGAATCCACCTCCATTAGAGCAAGCTGTGATAACAGAGGAGCAGTGGAACTTGGATATGCTAGTGGTTGCTGTTCTACGACCCCTAATTAGTGCCATTCGGACGTTGTTAAACAACATGCACATATTGTCAGCCAGACGTGCACTTCAAGTACTGGATGCTCCGAGTCTAGCACTGGCAGCTCTTGAGTAGACAATGGCTCACCAGCCTCTGTCTTTCAGGAAAGATGTCACAAAAGCATTTTTCAGTGCAGTGCACGGAGACTGATATCACGCACAGCAGTTTTCTGTCGGTTCGTTTCCACCAATATGTTTCCCATCATCGTCATCTGCGAGCCAAATTTATCGAGCGCTATCAGACACACCGGATACGAATCATTCATGTCGGCTTCTTTCAGTGGAAACAGCAAGGTCCGACTGTTTATTCGCGGTGAGCTGACTTCCATTCTTCAGTCTGTACCATCTGACAATGATCACCAATATATATGCTTAACGGTGAAGAAAAGGGTCTTACTGTCACTGCCTACGGTGCCTACGTGTCGCTATCAAGTAGTTTTGACCACAGAAGACTAAGACACATCCTGTCATCCACTTCTTTCCCATGGGTATTTACCGGGGACTTCAACGCCCACCATACGCTAAGGGGGAGCCTGAAGACCATCGCAAAGGGCTGAGGACTTATAACGTTGTCTTCAGACAATGAGTTGTGCTTGTTGAATGATGGCAGTCTCACATTTTTACGTGGCCCTAAATACAGAAGCTGCCTTGACTTGGCTTTTGTCTCTCGAAGTCTCGTGAGATGTGCCGGATGGTTTGCGGACATAGAAACACATGGGAGCGACCCCAATAAAACATATGTCAAGATCAAAGGATTATCACCTTGCAAGGTACGCGAGACTATAAAAAAAGTGGACTGGACCAAGTTTGAATCTCTCATAAAAAACCGTGCCAAGAAAACACCTCACTTGACTTTGAAGAGGTGATCAAGTCCCCAGTGCAAGACAGGGTGTGCACCCTAACATGCTCTTCGAGAGCAACGGAATGTGGTGTAATTGGAACACCTTCGGGCTCTCCGACGGCGTGCGAAATAAAGGTACCGACGCACGAAAGCAATCGACGATATACGAACTGCTAAACGTCTTAAGAAGAAGATGAAATACTGCATGTACAAGCTAGAATCACAACGTTGGGCAGCCTTCTGTGTGTCGGTAGATCCCAGCAAGCCTTTATAACACTTGTGGAGGACAGTAAGAGGGCTTCGGAGTGTTCTTATTCAGCGGTCTCTATTCAAGGCCCTATCTTTCTCTCAACAGAGATCAGAGGTCGACGTGGCAGAAGAGTTCTGTGCCAAATTATCTAGTCAGCTCGCAGATTCTAACATCTCCACGCACTGATGTGGTGGCACGACATCACGCGATCACCGCATGGACCGAATTCTTTCTATTCATGAGCCTAAAGCAGCGCTTTGTGTACATGAACATCAGCACCCGGGCCTGACGGAATATCCTACAGAGCACTGGGTCACCTTGGTGAGTGTGCGAGAAGTGCACTCATCGAGATATACAATGATTCGTGGTGAGAGGGCATCCTCTCAATTAACTGGATGACCAGCCGTTTGGTTCCATTACGGAAGCCTGGCAAGCCACCATTGGTGCTCACATCATACCGCCCGATTGCACTGGCTAGTTGCTTGGGCAAAATGATAGAGAGGATAGTACTAGGATGACTAGTATGGTTCCTAGAGCATCACAACATCTATCCAGACGCTATGCCAAGTATTCGCCGTCGCCGATCATCAATTGATAGTGTCATAGAGCTGGACATCTACGTGCAACACGAAAAAGGCCATAAGCGTTTCTGCGCTTCTTTATTTCTTCATTGTTGTATCCTGTCTATAGTAGTTTCGGTTTCTGTGTTTGAGTTGGCAACACTGGGTCTTTGTGATTGTATATATTTGTGGAACGTCTAATAAAAAGGAGAGTATGCAACCGCTACCCGTGAGTGCGAGACACGTCGCTCGTTTACTACAATGGCGACGAGTGTTTGAACCCCGTCTGAGATAGTTCCCGGGGGATATCCAGCCACGCCCCTCAGATGGCTTTCGCTGGCATCGCCCCACCGGATCCGTTCCTTCCGACACCGGGTCGTCCCGTGCAGCCATGGTTCTGATGGCACGACATGTTCAAGGTCTATCTGCTGGCGTCTGGTGCTTCAGAGTTCTCCCCAGAGCGACGCAAGGCTCTTCTACTACATTTCTTGGGACCCGAAGGTCAACGTATATTCAATACTCTGTCTATTTCGCAGGCGGCCGAAAAGACTGAGGAGAAAGGGACCGGAGCTACGCCCGACGTGTATGACTCCACGGTAGTGGCACTGGCTAAGCACTTCGGTGCCACCTGCAACCTCGTCGTCGAGCGCCACCGATTTCACCATCGAATTCAGTTCCCAGGCGAGTCTATTCAAGATCACGTGACCGCACTAACAGAGCTTGCCGCGATGTGCTCATTTATGTCACAAGAAGAGTCACTACGTGAGCAGTTTGTTGCCGGTGTGTCTTCGCATCGTAATCGGGAACGTCTTCTGTTAGAAGGGTCTTCGCTTTCGTTTAACAAGGCAGTTGCTCTCGCGAGTCAAATTGAGCAGGCAGCGGTGAAAATGAAGAAATTTTCCGTCTCTGTGCAACCAGTATCTGCGCAGTCTGGCACAAAGGCGGTTCATCGTTTCAGTCACCGAATTCTTTACCGCGTACTCGAACTTTCAGTCAACGCGATAAGGCAGCTACATCGGGGAACCGCCCCCCATCTCGACAGCGCTCTCCATCGAACTCGCAGCAACACGCGAATTCCTCGTACTGCTTCAGGTGTGGTTCTAAAGAGCATCGCGCTTCTTGAAAACGCTGCCCAGCTAAAGCAAAAAAATGCTTCTTTTGTGGCCGTATCAGACATTTTGAAAACGTTTGCAACCAGAAGCGGTCGCCAGCAGCTGTCCACGAGGTTTCAGTACTTAGCCCGTTGCAGGATGAAACCGTCGAGGTTCTTGTAGTTCAACAGCCCCTTGCATCCGGAATTCACATTAACATTCAAATCGGACAGGTCGCTATGAAGCTTTTAGTCGATTCTGGCTCTTCCGTTTCTATTCTTTCAGGCAAGGTGTTTGACCAACATTTCTCTGGTGTGCCGCTTCTTCCTGTTCCTAGTGTGACGCTTCTGGATTATTCCAAAAGACCAATTTCGGTTCGAGGCTGCTTCTTTTCTGAGGTCTTGTTCGAGAATCGCAGCGCCCCGTTTTTGTTTTATGTCGTCGAACAGGGTACTTCTCTCGTTAGCTTGGATGGTATTAAGGCCTTGAAGCTGTGTATTGAAGGCTCTCAGCTGCAGTGTTTTCAAACCAGCACGGTACCGAACGTCGAAGTAGCTCGGACATGTCCAATAGAGCCATTAATGCAGCTGCCGTCAGCACTTCAGCAAAAGTTTTGCTCGCTCTTCACAAATGAGCTGGGCCTTGCAAAAAGTTTTGTTCACAGGATTAAGACACGTGCGGGTGTTCAGCCAGTATCATCAAAACTTCGCCGGCTTCCTTTCATGTTACGACCACGCGTGTCTTCCGAACTGTAGCGCCTGGAAAGCTTAGACATCATTGAACGTATTGACGCGTCAGAATAGGTGTCCCCTATTGTAGTGATTCAGAAGAAAGATGGAAGTATTAGGCTTTGTGTAGATTTACGCGAACCTACATGGTCATCGTTACGGACAGCTTTCCGCTGCCTCACATGGATGAGTTGCTTCAAGCCTTGGTGGGTGCCACGCACTTTTCCAAACTCGACTTAGCGTCTGCCTACCACCAAGTTCCGCTGGATGCTGAGAGCAGGGACTTGACAGCTTTTATAACACATGAAGGGCTGTACCGGTTCAAACGCGTTTGTTTTGTGCTAGCCTCAGCACCTGCTGCTTTTCAGAGTATGATGTCTCGAATCCTTCGCAATTATGCGGGTGTCCTCTTTTACATCGACGATGTAATTATTTTTAGTAAATCAGCTGAGGAGCACATCAAGAACTTTGAGGCCATGTTGCAGCGTATTAAAGACGCAGGTTTGAAGCTCAACAGCAAATGTGTGTTTGGAGTTCAGGAGCTCGAATTCTTGGGCCACAAGGTGACACCTAGCGGTATTTCGCCACTGTCAGGGAAAGTGGGCGCAATTGTGGAAACCCCTGTTTCAAGAAATGCCGCTGAACTCTGCTCCTTTCTTGGGTTGGTGGAATACTACGCCAAGTTTGTGCCACACTTGGCCGAGATGGTAGAACCAATGAGGGCTCTTCTTAGGAAAGGCGAAACCTTCACCTGGTCTGTTGAGGTGGATAACAGTTTCCGCGCGGTAAAGGAGGTATTATCGTCAGATCTTGTCTTGCATATGTTTGATCCTGCGCTTCCAATTATCGTTTCCACTGATGCATCCGAATGTGGTCTTGGAGCAGTCCTTCAGCAGCACGCCGATAATAAGCTTCGTACTGTTGCTTTTGCATCACGCACGCTATCTCCGGCTGAAAGAAAGTACGCAGTTGGCGAGAAGGAAGCACTTGCATGCATTTGGGCATGCGAGCATTGGCATGCATACCTGTGGGGATGGAGCTTCACTCTCCGAACAGACCACCAGGCCCTCGTTTCGCTTCTGTCTTCGCAGGGCTCAGACGACGCCCACTTAGAATTGCACGTTGGTGCACAAGGCTACTACGTTACAATTTCATGGTGGAGTACCAGAAAGGCTCATCTAACAGAGTAGCCGATGCTCTTTCGCGGTTACCCGTTCATATGGCAGATGAAGAGTTGACTTTTGAGGAGAAAATTGTTTCCATGGTTCAACCAAGTTGCCTGACCAAAGAGCCGTTTGAACAAGAGATTCTTGCTGACGCCACTCTTCAAAAGGTGAAGGTGTTTGTAAATGGGTCTTGGCCGTCACACAGAGACTTGCCGGAAGGTCTGGAACCATATTTCAGAGTTCGAGACGAATTGTCAGTGGTGAGTGAATTGTTGTTGCGTGCAGAGAGGCTTGTAGTCCATCATCTCTCGTGGCTCAACTTGTGGCAACAGCACATGAAACTCACCAGGGTATCGGACGCACCAAAGCCAGACTTAGGGAGCAATTTTGGTAGCCCCGCATGGACAGTCACGTGGAAGAAGCAGTCTACAATTGTAGCATCTGTCAAGCAGCAGATAAATCGACAAAGACGTCGCCTGCCCCGCTGCAACCTGTCGAGCTACCAGAGAGACCATGGCAGAAACTTGCAATGGATATTGTTGGTCCCCTGGAGAGGGCGCCTCCAGATTGCAGATTTGTGCTGACACTCGTCGATTACTTCTTGATATGGCCAGAAGTACAATTTTCAAGGGAAATTTCTGCAAGAACCGTGACCGTGTTCCTGCTCAACGTATTTGCACGGGAAGGCTATCCTGAAGAGATAGTCTGTGATAAAAGGCCCCAATTCACGTCAAAGGAATTTGTCAACTTCCTACAAGAACGAGCGATTCGCCTGTCGCACTCATCTGTTTATTACCCACAGGCAAACGGACAGATCGAGCGGTTCCACCACATGATCAAGACTTACCTACAACTGGCCTGTCTAGAACAACGTCCGCTGCGAACTGCTGTACGGGATTACCTCGCCGCATACAGGTGTACACCACACGCCACAACAGGAGTGGCCCCTACGGTACTTTTACATAGAAGGATGCCAAGGACGAAGCTTGAAATCTTCGGCTTATCGCCCGAGTCCTTCGCAAAGGCACCCTACTAGGAGCTGGCCAGGCTGCGGCAACGTGTCAAGCGCAGGCAAGAGTACAGCAAAGCCTACACCGACAGGAGGCGAGCGACAAAACCGACAACAGTGGCAGTAGAAGACATGATGCGGGTGAAGAAACCATCGGTTTCATCCAAAGGTGACCACTCTTTCTCGAATCCAAGGAAAGTCATCGAGCTATGCGGCTCAGCATCCTTCATTCTCGACGACGGCAAAACATGGAACGCGGCAAAGCTGTGCAAGGTGCCTGCTCGACGCCCTGGCGACAATGGCCTTCAGCAGAGTCTGCAGGGCGTGAATATTTGTTCCATCACGATCCTGTAGACGCGACGCTTCTCGCTGCAACATGGCAGCCAGCGTCCGCCGAGGCAAGTGCTCCCGCAGCGAAACCTGTGCCTAGTGCAGACTACGATTCCCGCTCACCAACGAGACCAGCCGCCGGACAGTTTCCTGCTTCAGAAACTGTTTCACGTCTGCCCGTGAACACTAAAGAAGAACCTGTGGTGTCGTGCCCACCTGGTCGTCGCATTCAGCCGCACCGAGAGGGACGGCGACCGGACAGATATGGTTATAAAGTGTGAGTGTGTAAATATTCCTTAGTTGGTGTACAGTCGCGGCCACTGTGAGAGGGAACACGGAGCGGGTGACCGCGCTCCGCGGAGCGCCATGACGGGTGCCGTGCGAACTATTGCGGCGCAAGCGCAATAAGCGCCACAGGCGGAGTTAGCTGCGCGCCGTCTGCTACGGTGCCTCCAACTTCGCCTCGAAACCTAGATTGCGCGCGCGCTTTGAAATACACAAACCCTGTAGCAATGGCGCGTCAATAGATACTATTATAAAGCAGTTATGAAAGCGCGCAGGCATGCTGTACGCCTAAATATTAACTGCGCCTTTTACCTCTAAAAGTTTTGTTTGATCACAGAGGGTGCGTTTCATAATTGGCATGCTAAGGAAGTAAAAAAAAATCACACGAGAAACAAGAGATACTGATAAATCTGTGCTTCAGATTTATTATATATACGATGAAGCCAAGACCACGGCTGCAAATGATGCTTAGATGATGGCCTCCTTCCTTTCGGAGACAATCGAGGCAGCAGGGTGCAATGTCCGTACTAATGAAGAAGGAGAATTTTAATGCCTGGTAGCATCTCTTCCGGAGGCAATCGCGGCAGCCATCCTACGTGGCAGGGAACTGTAGGACGAATCCACAAGGGTGGCATCCAACTTAAGGCGTCCCCGTAAGCGTGGACTGCTCTCCAAAGGCTGTCCCTTGACATTCCATGGAGGGGCTTGGATGCGAGTGCCGCTTTCATTTGGCCCCAAATATTTTTAATAATCAATAATATTGAAGTCTGGTGACTGGGGTGGCCACTCTAAAACGGCGATGTTGAGCTGGCGTAGTAGGGCTTCAACTTTCTTCGAAGTGTGCACAGGCGGACGGTCATGTTGGAATACTGGACCCACCCCGGAGAAGTGCACCTTTGCAAATTCGCGATGGGCCACTGTGGTCAAAATTTCGCAGTACTTGTTCGCTGTGAACTTACCATCAATTCTCACAAGAGGTCCAAGACCGTCTTTTGTGATCATGCCCCAAACACCTACAGTTGACCTTCCGCTTTTCGTAACTCTTTATAAGAGTTTTGGCTGGTACCTGCATCAAGGAAAAAAATAAAAGAACATTTGGGTGTCTAGACAACCGATCGTGAGCGCATAAAATAAGGAAACGTACAGATAGCTGAAGCCGTTACGAACTTGTTCAAGCTATGTTTAAACGTGCAGTGTTTGAAATTCCTTAACGATTAACCGCAGTCGCTTAAGTCGTCACTGTGTTTTTCTAAACGATTTGGGTGCACGTTAATGATTCTTAGGTGGTCAAAATTATTCCGGAGCGCCTCCCCCCCCCCCCCCCCCCCCGCCCTACGACGCGTCGCATCGCCTGTGTAGCGTCGGCCGTTAAACCTCATAATCAATAATCATCATGAAAACGAAAGCATCCGGGAGTCTAGATGTGTGCATGCAAACGGAATGACACACCCATTTAAACGTATTCACAGTACAAAATTGGAAGCCCATGCTGGAAGGACATTTCTTTCTTACGAAAAGCACGTTTCCAAAAACACATTCTCGTGTAGCTTACCGGGTGTTGTCAGGGCGCCAAATACGGGATTGCTGATCGCACGATGTAGTGAACGTCCACTCGTCTGTGAAGACGACTTGCTTCCACTCCTCAGTTGAACGTTACGCATGCTGTCGAGAAAACTGCAGCCGTTTTTCTTTGTTCTGAGCGCGAAGAAGAGGCTTTTGGGCTGCAATCCTGCTCTTCAGACCCGCTTCCCGGAGGCGTCGCTTGACCGTTGTCACGGATGCTCTCAAGTCGAGGGTATTTTCGATTTGCTGAGCAGGGAGACCTGGCTTCACGGCTGCCGCCACAACGATCCAAGCATCCTCTTGTTCAGTCGTAACTCGAGACCTCGGCTTCCGCGTAGCATCCTTGATCCGGCGGCAAGATTTAAATGCTCTTACGATCCTGTTGACTGTCTTGAGCGTTCTTCCCGTCGCTTCGGCGATTTTTCGCTGCGACCTACCCTTGAAATAGAGCTCGACGATTTCCCAGCGCTCACTCTCAGGAACTCTGGCCATGCCGGAAGGTATTGCTTTGACGAAATGCCACACTAAGAACACATGCAGCCCCTTTTAAACTCATAACAAGCAGAGTTTTATCAAAATTGGGCGTAACTTTCGTCGCCTAAATGCGCTGTTTGACATGCGAAGCATCCAAGGCACACTCTGTTAATCTTGTGCCACGTGCTCTATTTCCTTTTGTAACCAAGTGAAATTTCAGTGACCAAGTTCATTTTGTGACAAAAACGAACGTCTGAAATTCGAAGTCGAATACTGGGTGTAGCACGAACGGCGCGCCGAGATAACCCAGTTCAAATACTTTCTATCCAGCTCCATAGCTACAGTATTTTGGACCAGAGCACTTGGGGCGAAGTGGGAGGCACCGTAGCAGACGACGCACAGCCAACTCCGCCTCTGGCACTGATTGCGCTTGCGCCGCAATACTTCGCGCGGCGCCCGCTTGGTGGCCCAAAGAGAGCGGCCACGCGTGCCGCGTTCCCTCTAACAGTGGCCGCGCCTGTACCTGTTACCTAATGTATTCAATATTTTTAGCATGTGCATAATTTTGCGTGTATATATTGATGTGTATTTCTTGTTGTGTATTTCTCGTTCCACATATAAACTGTGCGCGATTAACCTGTACTAACGTACTAACACCTTCCCAAAATAAAATAAATAAATGAGGGAGGGAAAACGTGCTATCCTGTATATAGTAGTTTCGGTTTCAGTGTTTGAGTTGGGAGCACTGGGTCCTTGTGATTGTATATATTTGTGGAACGTCTAATAAAAAGGAGAGTATGCAACCGCTACCCGTGAGTACGAGGTACGTCACTCGTTCTCTACATTGATGTTAAAGGGACTCTAAAGCCAACTATCCAGTCGATGTTGATTGTTGAAATGGTGGTCCAGAAACCTCGTAGTGTTACTTTCGTGCGAATGAATAACCTATTTTGAAGTAAAATCTTGTTTCAGTGCTCCGCATCAGGTTAGCACACTTTAAATTACCCGCCTCAAGAAGCGGACCGACCGGACCATCTCACGTCACTGTGGCCGTGCACAACGTTGCCTGGCTTTACTGTGCTAGTAGCAGCAGACCGAAAGCAGCGGGAGCCACTGCAGCAACAACGGTCAGTGATCGAGTTTCCGCCATTGGCTTCGAGATTGCGGACGCTTTCGTTTTAACTGCGCCGCGCTAGATGGCACCACCTGTCCCGTGTATCCACGCAAAAAATAACCACTCGCGCCATTTCCCAAAGTAAGGTCCGGCGGTTCCTTTTTTTCATGAATCAAACAGAAACGAAAAAAGCTGCATTTTATTGCGTCTCTTGATGCACGGAAGGTTTTTTTTACTTAGTGCCGTTAGATCGATAACTAGTGATTATTTTAGGCGGTCCGTCTGATGTCATCTGGATCATTTTGAAAATGTGCTACTGTGGCGCTTGTGTTCCTATGCATTTACCTGATTTGCTCGGTACGTAGTGCACTGTTGTTAGTAATATTGTCGTTTTAGATATTGCCATATATTAAGCTATAACTCTGACGTAAATTGTTATTTGACTTCAGTGTCCCTTTAAAGGGGCGTATGATAACTTCACTCATGTAGCTATCCTCAGAGATCTCAAAGGGGTAGTAGTGGGCGATTGCATGTTTCAGTGGCTACGCAGCTATCTGTCGGAGCGATTCTTCTTCGTGAGAACAGAGGTAGGAAACACTTCACAGTCTCAGTGGTGATCTCCATGGCGGCATACTTAGCCCTGTACTATTAAACCTGATGCTAATCGCTCTCCATGAGCATCTGCCAAGTATTGTCCGATTGTCAATGTACGCGGACGACATCTGACCTCTGCGTTTGGACATCTGAAGTAATACGTCTACAGCTGCGAGCGGGAAGTCAGAGAGCTGCCACTCAAGCTGCTATTAACCTCCGTAAACGAGGCCTGGAAGTTTTCCCTGCGAAGTGTGCACTTGTGGGATGTGCGTAAATGTATGCGCAAACCAATACAGAACTAGAGCGTTGTGATAAACAGCGAAAAGATGCTTTTTCTCCGATCGTGCAGGTTTCTGTGTGTTATAATTGACAGAAACCTCTCATGGATCCCACATGTATCATACATAAAAAGGCAGCTGACAGGCACCTGTCATTTGTTCAAATTCTTCGCTAGATAGAACTGGGGAATGTCCACAGCTGCTATGTTGCGACAATACAGGGTTCTTTTCCTTGGATTCTTTCGGTGCAGCCTACCTGCGTTAACAAACAGAAGCAAAAGAAGTATACGATTGCTTCAAAGTATCCAGGCTCAAGAACTCCGGATTTGTCTAGGCTTGCCCCAAAGTGTATCAACAGCGGCAACTATCACCATCACAAAGCACCGTTTCATTAAGACCCACAATTATGTTGAAGTGCTGAGGACAAATATACGACACCTTTCTCGAACTCCTCGACATCACCTAGCCTTTCTACCAGCGAACTGACCACGCACATCTTACTGCAAAACAATGACCACGCATGACGAGTCAATCCCAACTTTGTTCTTTCCTGCCGCTAGACCTGTGACTCCGCCATGATGCCTCACTCAACCAATTATTATTATTACCACACCTGGCGTCCATAAAAAAGCCAACTGGTCATCACCTGCTCTTAAGCAGCTCGCACTACTTTTCTTATATGAAAAATACCAAGACTCCACACATATATTTACTGACGGATTGATTCAGCCGAACAGCTCAACCGGAGCAGTGGTGATACCAAGGTTGGTCACGACGAAAAAATTCAAGCGATCCCACACAACAACGTCGATGGCAATAGAATTGGCAGCCCTTCGAACCGCATTGCAACTTGTCATTGATCAACCTACACGAAAGTGGACCATTTTCTGCGTCTCAAAGGCGGCACTGCAGTCCCTACTATGAGCGTTACGCCGTAGACCGCATGAGCTTCTGTTACAAGTGATAGCAGAGGTTATACACCCCATCACTGAGAAAGGGCATCAAATTATATTTTAGTAGCTACCCAGTCACTGCGGAATCATCGGCAATGAACGGGCCGACCAAGCTGCCCGCTCAGCCCATGCAGAAGGTCATGAACTACTGCTACCACTTTCTAGAACAGATGCTGCATGAAAGCTCCACTGGCTTGCTCTCAAGCAAACCACATCGCAGTGGAATGAGCCGCACTTCAAGCAAGCCTGACTGTACCCGCTCGACTCTACGTCAAGTCTTGAGGTTCCGTCGAGGCTTTCCCGAGCAGACCAGACCCCTTTATATAGGCTGTGTTGAGGTTGAGTTTACCAGCGTCTACGCTATCGGCATTGGGATGGCCAACACCGCAATCTGTAGCCCCTGTGGCAAAGAAGAAACCATCCAACATATCCTTTGTGACTGCCTAAAGTAAGTAGACAACGACTATGCCTTCGCAAGGATCTCAGCAAATTAGATAATCAACCTCTGCTGGAGGAAAGAGGCATTTCCGCCTCCATCGAAAATGCAGCCGCCGCAGCCGGGATTTGAACCCGCGACCTGCGGGTCAGCAGCCGAGTACCTTAGCCAGTAGACCACCACGGCGGGGTGTTTTGGCGTACAGTGATGAAGAAGAGGCAGTAACGCGGTAAACGAAGTTGTGGGTCGTGCCACTCCGGCCATCCCATATTCCAGGAGGCGAAGCGGTGTAAGAACATATATTCAGAGATAGGCGCTCGTCGAGAAATCCTACATGGTAAAAATTTACTGAGCCCATCATTGCGGAGTGGCTAGTAATCATATCATGGTTTTTTCGCATCAAACTCTGAGAAATGCTACAAAATTCTCTCAAAACTACAGTTTCCACGCCGATTCAAGTTCCGAAAACTTTGGGGTCCAGCGTATCGTTCATCGATAAACTTCATGTTGCACGATCACGCTCAAAATGGAGTGGTCAACATTTGTGACTGCTGTACCTGAGTAAGTTTTCATTTCAAGCAGTTTGCTTAACCGAGATAAATAAGATTTGAGGCCCAACCTCGGCTCATTCAGTGCGCCCGCCATATTTTTCAACAGTGGTGATATTCAAGCCGAGTATTGCTGCGTGATGGGTGAAAAAAAATGGTCGTCATCATTACTCGGCACCCACTCTGTTTCTTTCTCTCTCTCCTGCTCCGTTACCAGAATGCATGCGCTGATTTTTTCAGTGTGGGGTACCATAGCTTACTTTAGTGGGCAAGAGAGCCAGTACGAAGAAAGAAAGAATAACAAGAAAAGTGTTTGCTAAGCATCTGTTTGGCGAGGCGGTGCTAGAACCTGCACAGCCGCGACCAGTGCGGCCAATGTAGAACCATTCGGCTATCTAGCTACCCTCGCACAGTATAGCCTATTTGATTGATATGTGGGGTTTAACGTCCCGAAACCACCATATGAATATGATAGATGCCGTGGTGGAGGGCTCCGGAAACTTTGACCACTTCGGGTTCTTTAACGTGCACCCAAATCTGAGCACAAGGGCTTACAACATTCCTGTCTCCATGGGGGAATGCAGCTTCCGCCTCCGGGATTCGATCCCGCGAGCTGCGGGTCAGCAGCCGAGTACGTTAGCCACTAGACCACTGCGGCGGGGCCACAGTATAGCCTAGTCTTGTATAATAAATATTTACATAGTTAGACAGGTTAGATAGAAAAGAGGGTGATTAGGGAAGGTATGAAGGATGGAAGGACAAAGAAGGATAACAGAAAGGAAACCACGTCATAGTAAGCATGAAATGTAGAGAAGCGGTGAGAAACAAAGTTAGAGAAAAGAAGAAAAAGTGAATAGAGGATAGATAAACAAGAAAATATATATAAAAATTGATAGAAAAAAAAGAAGCACTTATAGAGAAAGGAAGGCAATAAACAGAAAGGGTGTAAAACAAATATAGAGAACGAAATAGAAAGAAAATTAGATCGCAGTGAAGAGAGAAAGAGGGGTAGAAAAACAGAGCGCCGAGTGGGAAAGAAAAAAGTTAAAACTAAACAGAGACAAGCCGCCCAGCTCGTCACTACGTTCAAACGAGGCAGAACTTCTATGAAGCACTTTTAGATTTTTTTTTATTTTGTGCTGATGGCTTTGTATTCATTTTTCGACATAGTAAGGCAATGAGACCTAATCAAAATTCTTTCATCATACATGGCTTGTTGGCCAGAAAAAGAGATCGACTTTTTGACAAAGCGCTATATTACTGTGCCCAGTAGAACGCTAAATTTCACTACTAGTAAGCCAATAAATCAGTATACATTCGATGTTCCTCATGAATCACAACATTCTTGAAAGAAAGCGAACATTAATTTATCACAAACGGTGCCGTCAAACTTACACTTCAGAAATGTGCTTCGCCCGGGTTTGAAGTTGTCGTGGCAGAGATGATCGTGTGTTGTCACCTTGAAGTGGTTTCACACTCATAAAATTATCTTTTTTTCGAAGCAGCAACTAAGTGAGCGATGCAACAAATATATATATATATATATGCTACGATGCTGGGGCCGAATTCACAAAGCTTTCTCTTTGGCTACGCATTTTCTTAGCCAAAAGTTCTCTTATCTGGAGGGATTACTATAGCGCGGGTATGAATTTAACTTATTCGGCACTTAAGAGGGCAAGGAGGACACACGATAGCCGATGAAACGACAAGGAAAGAAAGAAGTGTGTGCCGATAATATCAAGGTAGCACGCAAAGCGTCTAGCATCGAGAGTATATGATGATAGCCAATGATTTGCTGCATCTAAGTTTCAGTTCCGCGAGCGTCTGCTACAGCGCTTACGGGATGCCGCGTACGTTGTAATAGACGTTTTGGTGGGCTGTGCAAAGCCAAGCACTCGCCTTTAATCAATGACTGTAGCTAAAAAAATAATTGCTCGATGCCCTTAAGCCACCGAGAAATCCATGCACTATCTCGCCAAGTACAAGTAAACAACACTCCAGGTGCACCACATAAATGAAACCACACATAAATCGATGCATGCAATGTTTGAGAATGTGCCTCGAATGTCTTCCCCTATTTAACGCGACCAGTTACCTTAAATTTCATTGAAGCTGCGCTGCTACTTAAATAATTCCGTGCAATCTAGCATGGTATAGTGGTGAACGTAAGGGTGTTTTGTACCTATAGTCAAAGGTAGCCTTTGTTACAATATTCTTATTACAAGACACATGAGCGACTTTGGTGCCTGCAGACAATTAGGTATATGTCTACGTAAAATGAGGGAGACTCGTCGGGAGGTGTCTCAGTGCTAATTCTTTTTACAAAACACGGTGCAAATATTTCGTCCAGCGTTGTTTGAGTGCGCAAACAAAGCAAGGGACGTGTATACGAGTCTTGAGGTCGAGAGACGTTATCACACGTGCGAAAAGAATGAAAAGAGAGAGAGAAAGACTCTCGTTTCGGCTTCGCGAAAGCTTGAAATTGATAGATAATAAAGACAATTTTCTGGCCTGCAGACGTCAAGGAAAGTCTCCGCAAAGCAGCGTCAGATGCTCGGAGAGCATAAAAAAGTGGAGTACGCGTTATATAGGAGTGACAGCCACTCAGAAAGCGAGATGAAGTGTGGCTGTCCTTAGATGTGAGAATCAATGCTAATTAGGAGAGTTGAGTTAATGAGCCAAAACTTTCCTAAATAACGATAATGGAAGCAAACTGAGCATTCATCTAGTGAAAGTGGCACTAGTGACAGTGAACTCATAATAGTTGATTAGCGTTGTCACAGGCCGATATATATTTTTATTTTCTTATTTATATTTGGCAAACTATGAGAAGGTAGCCTGCGTTAGAGCCGGCTATCCCAATGTCATGACAGTAATGTACAAGAATAAATAGCGCACGGTTATACAGTCACACGTAACGGTTTCTATCTTCTAGTAACCTTGGGCAAACGCATTCTAACTATTTTTTTTATTTTTGACAAAGTTTCACCGGACGTTTTTGCATTTGGCTTCATTCGAAGGAATGACGATATATCAGCAATAGGGCGAATGCAAGTACTGCTGCACTGGACGAGTGGTTACAGCGCTCAACTACAATCTAAGAGGTATATGGTTCGATCCGCAGAATCCCTGAGCACTTTTTTTTTCAAGAGGTTGCCCGGCCTGACATTATGCGTGGTGGCGGGTACTAATGTTTTGAGAAGTAGGCTTTCGCACTTGCTTCTTTCACTCCCCTTTTGACCCAAAAGCGCTGTACTGTGCTCCTTCAAAAATTAAACAATTCAGGGTTCATAATTTTCTCTTCCATCCTCTCTTATCGCAAAAGTGTCCAGTGCTGAAATACCAATATCATACCTGGTATATTACTTTTCACGTGCTTGGATATTCGACCAGAAATCAGTCTTCACGGTTTTTTGAAGAAAATCTACACATGCAGTGAGCTAACTGCTTGCAGCCAAGTTGACTGCCTTTGTAGGGACACGCTTTCGTGCTAATTTGGTGGGCATCATCACATGCAGCAAGACCAAAGAGCACGGACAGTTAGAGCTGACGCAAACAAAATGATTAGTTTCTGTCTTCTCTCCCGGTATTTGTCATGCGGCACGCTTCAGTGTAATGTCACTATCAATGGTTAAAATGAACTATAGCAGTTAATCCAGATCTGCTGAGAGGGTCCCCTATTGTCCAGAATGGAACAGAACAATGGCAATTTGATTTGTGTGATAAAGAGATACCCTGCTTTTGGTTACTAGAATAAATTTCTAAACTGAAGTTTATTTTTTGTTAACAAGAGTTCCAGTGCAGATGAAAGGTGCATGGACAAAATTCGTGTATTCAGCTTGACTAGGTTTGTGACCTTAATTGTAATTGTGAACCGGTATCACAGTATGCATAAATATCACACACATATACAACCACGGGTGATAGCTTGCTTATTCTGATTAAAATTGAAAGGTTGAAATCGACATATTCAACCAACGCAATGTGTACGAGATATGCCATGTAGAGTTGCTATGCTCTAAACTAATCTTCGCAGGTTCGTTCCGTTTTACCCGATTCCTTGCCCATGACTGTAGGTTGGTAAATGAAAGAACTTCTTCGAACACACATATTCTGCGTAAGGTTACATTTATTTTTATGCAGTACAAAAGAAATTAAAATGTACATTGGCTCAAAAGAGAAATAACTAGAAACAAATTCAGCCAAATCATTACCAAACTTACTCACCAATGATAAACGGATTCTAATTTAAGAGATACATACATACATACATACATACATACTACATACATACATACATACATACATACATACATACATACATACATACATACATACATACATACATACATACATACATACATACTACATACATACATACAACATACATACATACCCTAACTAACATAATATCCGCACACACATATTACATATGTACAATCATTACATACATACATACCTACACTCAGGTGTACATATTAAATGAATGGCTATAAAACAACAATTCTAATACACTTCATTTTGAATATCCTACAGCAAGTTAACTTACGAGAAGAAATCCACCTGGCACTGTTATGTCTGAACGCGGTGTTTCTCGAACCATTCTGCAAAAGCTTGATGCCATAGGGTTCCCGCTGCTGCTCAGTGACAAGCAGTTTTATAAAAACACAAGAATAAAGCCCTTGACAATGTCATGCTAAACAAAAAAGGGCTGTGCGTCAATATTTTGTACATGTCTGCAATATCCACATCTGTTATTTACCATAGCTTTGGCTCATTTCACAACCCATAACAAGCATGTTCGGACACTTGGGCTGAAAGTTGGCACAGCACGAGTAAATTCTAGACAATACATGAATAATACATTTATAAGCTACTAAGCTCCTTGGTGCAAACAGTGTTTATATTGACAGCTATAGGCGCCATTTCGTTTCCCCAAAACACTTCTCAAAAATAAAATCGACTTTTTTTAGCTAAAAGTTTCTATTCTGGCGCGTCGTGGTGGCTCAACGGGGGAAGTGACTTTTTCGGCCAAGAAAACAAAGACCAATTATTTTTCCAGTTCGTGAATTCACCCCATGCTAACAATTGAGGCAGCTGGTAGGAGTGCTTTTGGAGAGAGGAAACCACCACATTCCCACCAGTTGTGGCCTTGGGTAGCTACTTCACTTGGACAAAAATGATAAAAAACACTCCTCAAGAAGACTTCAAAGTTTTCACATCAACACAGTTCCCATACAGCTGTTTATTAGTCTGCTTCAAAAATATTGAGTTTACTGGTGGGCAAATACTGTACACTATGTGAGGTGATGCTCCAGTGCACTGCATGTATGTCTTGCTGCTGGCCTCAACTGCGATGTTGCTCAGCACATATGTGTAAAATAACAACTAATACTATGCCACTGCAAAGTAATTATGTGTCATTTGCATGAAACAGACACCACAATAAAAGAACATAACAACATTTGCCTTCACAAAGTTCAAAAAATGTAAATAAATTTCCACAGAGTTTTCACAGTTCATCTAAGGATAGTAATATTGATTGTAAACACATTCTTACTTCCACTAGCAAACTATCTTAAGATCCCATATTCAATATTAGAGTATACCAGCACTTTTGCAGGGCTAAACAATTGTACAGGCACCTAGGAAAACACAAGTGAATGCATGCTATAGCTACATATAAAAATAATTACTTTTATTTCTAGTCTGAGTAGAGCTGCATAGATAATAAGTCACTTGCATTACATTATGAACAAACCTATCCGAGCAAAGTGTACATTTAAAAAGTTACACTTACAGAGTAGATAAGTAGACTGTTGAAGGATGGGCAGGCAGTGGGATAATACCCAAGCACTAAAATCTACTGTTAAGATATACTAAGAGTAGTGATGATCCTCTTCCTTCCAAATAAAATAATCCACATAGATTCACTTCCCAGAGCTTATACACTCATGGCATCATTGGTGCTATACAAATGAGTGTACACTGAAAGATTACATCGACTAAGTACATGATTACTGCATCCATGGCTTTACTTCTTGTACTACAAAGAATGCAAACACAGTTACCATTGGCGACCATGGATGCTGTGATTTCCGGCATGTAAATGTAGAGGCACGCAGGCACTTAACACACATGTTAAAAACTTCCGCTCAAAAATATTTGCCCACTAACACTACAGCAGCCTTTTTATTAGTGTCATAGTTTGGTATCTTCCATGCAAAATTTAAATAATTTTGAATGCAAGCAAATGAACTGCTGAATAATGCACTGCTAAGAAGTTAAGCAGCAGCTGCTCCTGATATCACAATGTACTCTTTCTGCTGTTGTAAACTTTGAGCAGGAGAACAGTCACTGGCAGTCCCTTTATGCTTGTTGGTCTTCTGTGCTCTGTTCTTGATACACTGTACATGACCATGGAGCACCGAACCCCTTGTTACTGCTGGAACTTACAAAAATACAGATCATTGTTACAACCATGCTACATGCAAGCGTGTATAATTGTCAATTATGTGCTCATATTTAAAGATGTATCTTCAGAAGCCAATGACAAGCCTCAGCACGCACACACACAAACAGTGAAGACTGAAAATATATTTAATATGATACAAGAGCAAAACTACAATGTTATAGATGAAGGCAAGAAACTTGTGAAAGGCATAAAAAGCCAATAGAGTTTCTTCTATTTCGACTTTACACTAGGTGCAAGAAGTATACCATAAATAAGTTCACTAAGAAACACAAGTTAGACTACATTACAACACAACAGCCAATGTTCATAACTTTAAGGCTGTCTAACATAGCCAGCTCACCATACCGCATATAGGAGCAAATGGGCAGTCTAGAAGACACAAGGAACTTGTGGATTATGAGTGTGCTTGTTGCTGACATCTATTATTCTAAATGAAGAAAACCTTTCAAAAATACACTTCATCAGGGGAAATAATCATACGCAACAAACACAACGGGCTCCTACAGGTGCCACCAACACTCACCATTATTGTTGATACCAGTGTCTTTCCGGATGGATATGCTGCGTCCTGCACAGAACACCAAAGGAGCGCTCCATGACTTGGATTGCATGTTTGCAAGCTGCATCGCTCTGCTGCTGAAACAGGCTAGCCACAGACAAAGAAGTGAGAAGCCATGGCTTTATAACACACTAAACGTCACCTTTAGAGATCAACAATGCATACTTAGGTCAGGTACAATCTGTAGAAAAATATATATCACTATGCAATCGTGGTGAACATGTTCGGCTGAAACACAAGCAACAGCACTGAGAGAGAAAAAGCTACATTAGGTAAAAGATGCAGTTACTGGCCCTATATCATCTTAGGCTTCTTCAATAGGTCTTTCTCCTTGCAAGTTGTGAACAGCCAGGCAATTTTCACCCACTTGCTATTTCCTTCCAGAGCACTTGATCCACAGAGGGAGTCACAAGCTCGAGAGCTCAATAACGAATCAAAGTATTTGTGCTCGTTTCAAAGCACACGCTTTTGAGTCTCAGATTATTGGAGTTTCATTCATAAGCTGCAGGCTTTCAGCTTTCAACATTCTCAATTATCTTGCAATTTAGTTCTATAAATCTTGAATAAGAAATATGTGTAAGTATATTACAGGTATCCACTGAAAGCAACCATGCTTGGGTTTTCAATTTATGCACAGTAAGTGGTGTTCACGTAATCGTATGTATTAAAGAAAAACTAACCTTGCAGCCAGCCGCTAGGCAGCTTTGTGCCCTCGAAGCTCCCAAGCAGATCGCAGTCCTTCCAGATGAGGCTGCCATGCATGCTTCCAGGCCACATTGAGGTTCGCTGAATGATAGCAGTCCCAGCAGTGACATAGACTTGCAGAGTTAGGGAGCACGTGTTCTTCCTATTTTTGTACAGGTGCTCCAAGTCATGATGAGGATTTATGTGCCAGAGTTTGCAACCGATGCATCACAGGACCTTAACAAACCAATCTCTGCGATCTGTGAAGAGCCAAAAAAGAGATATATAAAAACAATCATTAAAAGCACTCACTTCTAATACTTATTAGAGGAAGGTATCACTTCGTTAAAGTGACCAAAATCTGCTCTAATCACTTTGAAATAAACTGAAGCCTCATGTAAAATTTACGTACCGCAATATATATGTCCTACTGAAGTATAGTACTACCACAGTGGTAATCGTTTTTAGAACTAATTTTCCAAAATAACCTAAATTTTTAAGTGCAACCTGGCTCCTGAAAAATAAATTCACATTAACTTTCCAACTATCAAACGTGGTCAATCGACACGCGCAACCTCATAATCAAACAAGAGCTCACTTGTATCAAATCACAAAAAACTTTTTATGTATTTGCTCCATAATATATGTATGTATATAACACTAGTAGTAAATTTTTTATGCTTCAACTTACCATAGAGAAACATTACATCTGATGGGCTTAAAAACTTGCACACGTTATAGAACTGCGTGAATTATAGTACCGGTGAAATTTAGTTCTGCAAGGTGAACTCACCGATGACAGCAATTAGTAGCTGTCGGTGTCATGAGGAACCAAGTACGGCCAACAGGCTAAGGGCATCTGCAGACTGGAAGCTGCCAATGACAGCAATGAAGGGCTGGCCAGGCGTGCACGTCCATTGATAAAGTGTAAGAACTGGCCATGACCGGCTGTTGTCAAGGCTCTAGTGCCGTGCAAAACGATGGCCAGACGAACTCGGAAACCTGTAGTTAGGCGATATTGGCCTACAACTTCATCCAAAGGAAGGCACCGGTGAAATCTTTGCTTTTTCTGGAAGCCGGGGGGAAGCTTGACATTCACGGGCTCTCGCTGCCACATAGAACTCTCAAGCTGTTACCGAAGAACAGTGTAGGCGCGCTTCCAAAGTAACACGATCCACAACAGAATGTAGCATCTCACAGTTTTGGTTGATCACATCACAGCGCTAGGTCTGGGGGCCGGAGGGAAGCTTGACGTTCACGGGCTCTCGCTGCCACATAGAACTCTCAAGTTGTTACCGAAGAACAGTCTAGGCGCACTTCCAAAGTAACATGATCCACAACAGAATGTAGCATCTCGCAGTTTTGGTTGATCACATCACAGCGCTAGGACTATGGTTATCACAAAAAGGAGAAGTGACGACTTAACAAACAAAAGCGCCAAGCTGCCCACCACAACTTCGCAGGGCAAAACAGTTATCAACGCTGTCTTTCAATTTTCGGTCACACGAGCACAGCTTGTTCACAAGTCTTGGAACGTCAACAAAGCACCACTGTTCACAACGAACCTCGTTTCACTCCCGAACAGTACATTGCTCTCAAGTAAATAGAAGCGTACGGGCTAACTAGTGGCGAAGCAAGAACCGAGCGCGTAGTTCATACGTTTCCGTAGGTACTTGGGGCCACTCAAGTAACGTGTCAAAACGCTGTCAATCTGAAATGTCGCACAGCACCCAACTGAGAGACTGGAAAGTCAAGCGAACGAACTGTTACCGGCACACAAACACACATTGCAGGCTTCTCGAGTGCTAGTTGCCGTCGATACATCGATGCCGATCCCCGCTTGATAACCACACCGACGCACAGGCTTCGCTGCGCTTCACCGTACACCATTGCACTGCCACAGCTTTCCGCACTGCTTACACGCACCGAAACAGCTGCTGTAATCCCAACACATCCGGTCAAACGCTGAAGTAACTCGTGCGAGAAGCGTTTGCTGAAAGTCGCCCTGACCGATGTGCTGTTTACGATGCCATGTTGTGTTCGACAACTGCTTAGCACATAAGAGAGCTCTTAGAAAGTACTTGCACTATTTTCACGGCGTGAAAAAATTTTCTCTTATGTGCGAGGGGGGTGATATGATGAACAGGACAGGCGTGCCGGATGAAAGAAGTTTTTTGGCATCGTCACGGATTGAGCTGATGTAGAGGGTATTGCTTCACAACCAATCACAAGCTGCGCCTGTCGGCCAAACCGTCGTCTGCTCGCGTTTGTCGTCTGCTTCGATCAGAGCATGCGACAGGGGATTCGCCTTCGCGACGCTATTATTCTCAGGTCAAGTGGTCGCTGCATCGCACAAAATACATGTCAGTGGCTCGCTCGACTTTTGAATGATGTTCGTGCGCCAAGTTAAATGGCTGGTAATTGACGCAGGGATGAATTCAGCCAAAGTTTGCTCCAGAATCGTGAGGGTTTGCATACTTTCGGTGTCATACAAAGTTACTAGGGTCATTTCATTCCGATTGCTTGCCATATTATCACGGTCCATATCGGTGTCTGAACAATGAAGTAGAAGATGCATGATTTGTTTGTACTTCCATGCGTAATCACGCGCACCCCTAATACGCTTTGGTTTACAAAGTACGCTTTCTTCCAGATCGTCCCAAAGAGTATCGACAGCTTTAATTCAGAGATCGCAACCATTGGACAGTTAGAGCCAATGAAAGTACAGTAGAGCACAAACTTTATGAACCCCTCACTAAAAACTTCCTCTCATTTTTATTTCCAATAGCGTAGAAAGAATGTGCTCCCATTAACCTCTTTTGTGGTATTTTCCACCAATGAGGCAAGGATCTCGATTCGCACGTTGAATTGAATGAGATGGGGCACAACACAACAACATAACAAATAAGGTTGATCCTATGCCACGCCGCGTTCGAATGCACCGACCATTCACGTATCACATCGGTTTTCATCCAACCACAAATCTTTACGTGCGTAGTTTTATGCTATTGACGCCCAATAGAATTCTTCAATTACTGCGACTTCGAACTTATTGGACGATGGTGGTTGTCAACACCATCTACTGCGTACAAGGGAAACAACACGCGAAGCTCAAAGCGCCCAAAGAAATAAAAACGCACCAGCAGTCATCAGGCAGCCCTTAATGGGCGTGAATTAACTCAAAACCAGCCAGGGCACCAAACTATACCGCCACGGCAGTAGGTTCTAAGTAGCCACATTGTTCCTAGGAGTAGTACGGACCACTCTTAGGATTTTCTCTCAGCCATGCAGTTTTTACGCACAATTTCGCTTCGTGTATCCACTTACGAGCACTCTTCGGTGACGTAAGCAAATATAGCAACTGCATCACCATCGCTGACATGTTCCCGGGCAGTCACAGCGCGCTTTATTTGCAGCGGCTGATGTGGCAACGATGGCCTCTTACGACGTTTTTTCGTTTCGTGAATCGACTTACGCAACAAAATTTCTCTTGCGCAAAAATGTTTTCATAAGTGAGTTTTGTGAATCCGGCCCCAGATGATTCGAGGAGATACAGGTAATATGTAAGATTGCAGTCAAATAACCGATTAAGTGCAGGGATGTATGATATGCAATTTTCCAAATAAAATCAAGAAACTGTAACTCTACCAAATAAAATCAATAGAAAGAACTTCATTTTTTCAGTGCGGGTCTTTTTTAACACCAAAAACAAACTAAATAATTTCGAAGTTACAACTGCCTAATACCATGTGTAGTAACGACAATTACCTCAAACTGACGCACTTACATTTCAACCCATATGTGGGTTTTCAAGTTTAGGGTGTACCCACATGAATAGCTTTGAACATCAGACATTTTTTGCTATGCTTGAGTACGCTGAATTTTCAATAAAGGGAAAACGCACTCACGTGGCCTGCCAGCACTGGTGACTGTGTGCAGCGCGTTCAAGCAGGAGCGAGAGCGACCGCAGCCTCTCTTCGCGTCATGTTGTGGCGAACAGTAGAATCAGCCACTGATATGGAACCGCCGGATGAATAACCCCCCTCCCCCCTTTGAAGGCGAATACGCAAGAAGCTAGGTGCTGCCGTCTGCTGCAAGCATCCGCCGAAATGGTTGGGCCACGCGCTCGTGTGTTTCTTTTTCTAAAAATTAATTAGTGCTCATGGTTTCGATTCCCGGTCATAATGGCCTCATTACCACGCAAAATCAATAAGACAACGGAACACTGATGTGCTTAGATTTAGGTGCACATTGGAATCAAACCAAAGGTGGTTGAAATTAATCTGAAGTATCCCGCCACGGCGTACCTCTTAATCCCAGTCTGTAATGCGAGCTGTGGCTCGTTTTTTTACATTGCTTGTGGTTAACTCAATGGTTACCGCTAGAATGAAATGGTCACTTCCTACGGTGTGACCTGTGTTTTGCCAACGGGCACCCTCCGTGTTTTTGCAAAGGGAGAGGTCTGGGGTAGTATCTCGACATACGCTGTTCCCGATTCGCGTCGATTGCTCCGGATCATTGAGGATACTGAAACCTAGGTCGTGTATGATGCTCCATAATCGGCGACCCTTGGGGTTGGATTTCGGGTATCCCCATTCGGGATGTTTTGCGTTAAAATCGCCTAGTACGAGCAGCTTTGCATCCTTCGCCAGATTTGTTGCTTTCCGAAAGATGTAAGGTAGATCCGCAGCTGTATCTCTTGGAGGGCTGTATATATTTAAAATGAAGAGTGGCTTGTCTCCTCGTCTTTTTGGTATAATTTCCACCAGTGTGTGATGAATACTCGTACCCTCAATTTCATGTTGAATGGCTGTGACATTCTTGTGTACTAAGATGGCAGCTCAAACTGCAAGTATCGCTTTATCAAGAAGGCGCCACCCACCCCGCAATCGAAGCAAGAAGCGCAAGAACCTTCGTCGAACATCCATCGCAACCCATCTCACAGTGGCTCCTCCAGCAGACGCTCACCATCATCTCGAGACCATTCTGCATCTTTCTCACCACTCGGGAACAGCAGCAACCAGCAGCAGCGCCGAGAGAGCAGGTCCCCATCCCACACCCGGCGCTCAGGGTCTCGTTCAGCTAAACGACGTGGCAGCAGGTGTCGATCCCACAGCAGGCGCCCGAGGTCACGCTCAGCCCAACGACGAGACAGCAGGCCTCATCTCACTCAAGGTCCAAATCAGCCAGGCGCAGCCCATCGGTGTCTCGTTCATCCAGTCGAGGTCCCGGAGAAGCGTCCAAGTCGGTGGCCTGGCAGCGGGGCGCCCCGGCATCACTACTATTTTCCGATTCACAGGTGAGGGAGTTGGCAAAGGAGAATTCTGCCCTTAAGGCTCAAATCTCGGCCCAGCAGTCCCAGATAGCTAAATTGACTAGCTACATCCAGTCTCTAGAAGCCAAAATAGATAGAGCACTCAGTATCGACAAACAAACTACACCCACATCATCCGAAACACAAGACGCACATCCGAACCCCCTGGCACCAAACCCGGCGTTATCGCCAGTTCCTCAACTTCAGAACGCTAATAAACGCAAGGCAGCTACACCCACAGCTTCACTCCACGCAGACGCCGACATCACTACAAAAGTAACGACGGCAGTCACGGCAGCCATCTCAACGCTGAAATCCGATCTGAACGCTGAAATAGAAACGCGCTTTAATGCGATCCACCAAACCATCCGGGAAACAACCACCTCATTCGCCGTGTTAAAGAGCTCGACCGAAGCTGCACTGGCCGACTTCAGTGTGCAGTTGGCCATCCACCGCACACCATCCAATAGCCGGCAAACACCGGCCCCTACGCCAATAACATAGTCATGGCGGCTCTCCACACGCTCACCGTCTGGCAGTGGAACTGCAGGAGCTTCCGCAATAAGAAGGGCCATCTGCAGCAACATATCCAGCATATTCAAAACCATGCACCAAATGGGGAATGTTCGCCGGACATCATAGTTTTACAAGAAACGAACACTGCCGCTCAACTGCCCGGATACGCATCATATAATCAGAAAATAGACATATCCGCGAGCGCACAATGCTCTTAGCCAGAAACTGAACCTCAAAGAAGAGAATTTCTTTAAATTCATCACATGTTTCTTTCACCTGAGAGTCTGCATTGTTCACACTCAAGCGCATTTTTGTGAAGATGAACTGCAGGTGCCACACTCTCCACAAACGACTGCCTTGAACGAGATTCACACTCTCATGTTGAACAAGTGTAAATTCGATTATCTATCGTAGCAGGCCTATTGTATAGTACAACGTTTTTTGTACAATGCACAGGCCATGTGGTTTTGTCATGCAAATCAAATGATGAAAGCAAGCAATTCCCGACGTAAGTGCGGAACAACTTATCTCAGAAAACAATTTTAGTTTCGGTGTTCCAGACGTAGGCTTCCCTGCTCTTGCTAAATTCTTCGTATACTGGCGCTTAGAAGCGGTAACATTATTACGTTTAAGCATTCACGGGCCTTCTCTGACGTAGACAGTTCGTCCTAGTCTTTCTGAGTTTCATATGCTTCTTATATCACTTTGCATAGGACAAATTGGTATTTTCACTGCGAACCAAGAAGGAGGCGTAGATACATACCGACTGAAGAATTTCTGGTTTTTCACACCAGAATATGAGATTCAAAAAGAACACGAACAGGAAGGTGGTAACTAGACCAGATAGAGATTGGATAAATTGCTCAATGGAAAAGGAAAATGGCAGAAAATGCTTGATGAGGGTAAAATAAGATCATTGAGGGCCGCCGATGCTGCAAAAGTTTTGGGTTTGATGTCCCTGACTGCAGTCAGCTCTAGCCAAAAGAAATTGCAGCAGCAATGTAGTCAAAAGACAAAGGTTTCAAAGCGGAAGTGCGCCGAAGGCCCCGGATGTATGCAGAGGCACCGATTTCGTCACACAGTTATACGACCAAAGCACTTCTCGCGCTACACCAGTTATTTCTTGCTAAATGTGAAAACTCAAATGACCAGAAAGCACAAAAAGCATATGGGCCAGTTTCTTAAAGTAACTTCATTTTCATCTGAAAATTCTCCCCAAAGCTGCATAATTGGTTACCTAACCAAACATCACTGCTATACTTTGCTTTACTTACGGCATCATGAAGTAACTGAAGGTATCTGTTCGGCACTGCACTTTAATACTATCATAAGGAAAGAATGCACCCAACGTTATTTTGGTATAAAGCAAAAAGGCGGGAAAATACAAGATAAATGTTTCTACTTGAGAATTTTGGTAATTGTATTGATACTTATTTTTATTTCGTACCGAAGCACACAAGCAATTCAGAAAAAGTTCATAGGGCTGGAAAGATGCTCTACAGATAATAACTCACTTCTGAACTACTGCTGTCCTCCTCAACCAAGGTTCTGAGCAAGCCAGCCCGCCATCTGACAATTATGATTTGTAATCATGTTTTGATGCATAAAAGGCACCACATGAATGCTATTTTTATTCGTACGATTTCTTAAGCTATTGAGATTTTGTTAATTTATTACAGCACATTTCCATCATATTGCTTTTGCTATTTTTTATGCGTCGCTAGCCATCAATTAGGAATCTATAGAAGGCACAACAAATTCAAAGTAGCATGCAGCTGATTTCATACAGTTTGTCAGGATCTACCTCAGCGCAAAAGACATTTTTTAAACGGTTATTTAACGAAAGCCTTGATATTTGTTCTTCTAGATCACTTTTTACGTTTTCTTGGAAATTCTAGTTAATTCTTTATATCATAAGAAGAGTAGTATTGAGTTCATTTCGACAAAGGAAGCCGTCATCCCAACTCAATTATTCTGTTGGCCGCGACATAAAATAAAAAAAGCATTGGACCAGTAGGTGCAATAAGTTGCTGCAATTATAAAAATAGATTACAAAAGCAGATATTGTTAGACCACTTTTATGCATGTATATTTCATCCTGGTTTCATAGTATACACACTTCGAATAATTTCAGAGATACTTTTCTACCAGGTGTTAAAAGATAAGCTTTATGGTTTCTTAATATCTGGTGCTAGGAAGAACATGAAAACCACCTTTGCAGATAACTCTTCTATCCAGAGAAACACAAAGTAAGAAAATGTTTCTGGTTGTCAAGGACCAAATTAACTAAGACTTAATAATTACCTTTTCATTGGCTCCTACAAGCGGGCATATTTGTATTGAATAGTGGGAGGCAGCAATGTTTATTGTTTATGCTCAGTACGTTACACTTGGAAGAACTCTTATAGCATGCCAGTGCTTCGAGATATACCACGCAAAGCTTGATTTTGTGGTGCATGATTACGCATGCAAGGCAGTAAAAATAAGAAAATGTTCTTTCCCGACGCAACGAACAGTCATAGCTGACTACCGCAAGCCAGTGATTTAAGGCCGACAATTATCATCTTTGCCAGTGCCTTCGACTAATGTTCAGATTAAACGACGCATACAACTATCATAGCCCATCGGGGAAGAGCTTCGCACCAGCGGTTATTTTATTGCATGCGTAATCACGCAAAGCACAATAAATTTTGACGCGATATATATCGGGACACAGACAAAGTCTTCCAAGTATCTTCAAGAAGATCCAAGTGTAACCATGTGCAAACGCGATTGCCTCCAACTTTTCAATACAAGAAAGATATATAGATATGTGGCGTTTGACGTCCCAAAACCACCACATGATTATGAGAGACGTCATAGTGAAGGGCTCCGGAAATTGTTACCACCTGGGGTTCCTTAACGTGCACCCAAATCTCAGCACACGGGCCTACAGCATTTTCATCTCCATCGCAAATGGAGCCGCAATGCCAGGATTCGATACCGCGACCTGCGGGTCAGCAGCCGAGTATCGTAGCCACTAGACTACCACTGCGGGGTCACTGTTCAGTACGGATATGCCTTGCTGCAGTCACTAAAGAGGTATTTAAAAAGAGGTGCTGAATTGGACTATTAACAACTATAATTATTACCTCGCTTCGTGTCCCCCAATATATATAGGTTATCCACAAAGGTGGTTGTCATGTTCTTTCTAGTGCAGAATTTTAAGAAAACCATAAAGCTTAACTTTGAACTCCTGGTATATCAAGTTTATCTCTAGTGCCCTTTACTTCCAGGCGTGGGTCGGTTGGAGGAAACATTCTGCAGCCGTTAACTGAAGAGGTGGTGCCTGTTGTGTGGCCCACACATGTTAGTGAAATAAAGCAAAATTAGTAAAATGTTGCTCTTTGTGATTCCTTCAATTCATGTCTCACAGCCAGTTTCGTACCACGCCACAGTAAAAAAAAAAATATTGCGTGATAACACAGCAACTCGTACGATATGTAACCGAAACAAATGGTACGCTTGTTTGTATACCTTATTCCATATTTGTAGCTCGCACCACAGTATTACGGCACCCATAAAAATGCAGACACCACCTAATTGCCCCTGTGCAATCATAAATTGGTGCCACCAACTACAAGTTTTCTAAAACCTCGACACAGTGCCTTTAATCGTGTATATTTTGATATTTCGATAACAGCTTTGTTCTTCTTACACGATTTCTCGTTAATTTTAGTGGAGTGCGTGAGAGGTACTCGCTTCTTTACTTCTCCCGAGAGACCATAGTTTAGACGTCTCTGCTGGTGTATTGCTCAGTATTGCTGGTGTATTGCTCAGGAATATATAAAATGTTCATTTTTTAAGGGAAAAGAACGCAAAGCTTTTTTGAAGCGTTGAGATTGTACGGCTTATTAAGTACCTTGAGATTGTACGGTTATTACGTAACTTCACTCACTTTTTTCTCCATCGGCATAATAAATATTCGCGCACTTTCAACGCAGCCATCACCACATTTAAGGGAATAATTGGTACCGACATTATATGGTTACCTTGAACAGTTCCACATTTGAATTGTTACACTTGAAGTGTTGTTGCCTAATTTTGATACTTGAGTACTGCACGCATTATTAACAAATTAAATTTCAGCAGTTTTTACTGCGTTCTGCATGAGCACTGCACAGACGTACATTTATTTACTCCTGTATTCTTAAGTGTTGAGAAATAAAAGTTCAAGAAAATATAGGCTTTACTAGCATGTAATGTGTGAACGTACGCACATTGTTTCTTTCAACTTTTTTTTAAAATTCTATATGCGGCAGGCAAGAAAGAATTCTGAAGTACGTAAGTGCAAGCGAGTGCAGCGATACACAAGAAGCTTATGGAGAAAATTCCGACATCCTATATAACAACGGTTGCAATTTCTTTATCTTCCTTTTTATGACGTTATGCATTCTTATCCATAAATTATCAAATTATGGCAGAAACCTAGTTGGTGCCACGCGTGGGTAGTTCCTACACAAATTAGTAGGAAACCACTTTTTGAATAATTTAAAAAGAAACACTTATAGTTCGAAATTCTGATCTTTTAAATAAATGCGCGTTTGCCATAGGCGTTCGCTATTTTCATAGGCATGAACTTCTTTTCTGCAATATACTGTAAATTATATAAGGCCCTAATGAGGCCTTCAAACAATTTGCCGTAATGAACAGTGCTCACGATTCGCTAACTCGTAGTGACGTCCCTCTTATCTCACAGTTTTGCCCAGCAGATATGTCAGACACAATACCCATCATCTTGAAAACGTGCACAAGTTTGAAAAACCTATTAAACATTCAGATCAAACATGGAGCATATACTAAAAGCAATCTGACATGGGCTTCGAAGCAATAAGGTATGGCTAACCAATGCTTGGAATCACTTGCTGAAGTACATCAACAATAAGTAAAATCTACGCAATGAGAAAGCTGTTAACAGCTTCTCAAATTGAATAAGTATTTCGTTCGGAAAAGTGCAACGACATTCTGGAGAAAAGGACTTATTCTAACGCTCATGCTCCGACAAACCCTAGCAATGAGTTCAAAATAAAGACTCTTTATGTAACACTGTAATCTACTCGTAGTTTTAACACGGATTCAAAGAATGATTGTAAAAGATGCTTTCATTATAGAGCTTGGAAAGTTCTAGAGATGCTGTAATAATGCTTCCTTAATACTGCATGACATTATGCGCATATATATTTCAAGGTAAGATAAGAGGCATTTCTGATAAAGTCCTCACTTACATTGTTTAAGAGTTCCAGTAGTGGCCATTTCAGGGAATACACATAACTATGCATGAGAGTGCACCACCCACAGCATTCGTCTTGACTTATCAGTATAAACACTAGCCTTGAACATGCACAGGCGTGTGAACAGTGTGGAGGAGGAAAGCGCTGCCAACCCTAAACACTTAGGGTGTGCAATTCAGCCTCACACCCAGCCATACCTGGCCCATCGTTGTTTAACGGACAATGCCTTAGACGAAGATGCCCAGCCCTGTTGACAGTGGCAACAAAATACTTTTTATTTAACATTACTGGAACTGTTTATTTCTCACCTTTATCTCCTGAAACCCGGTGTACTAAAGCGGACCATTTTGAGCCACACGCAATAGTTTTATTTCCAATTTTCAAAGCATTGCAAAACTTGTTTTTGGGGAGGGGGCAGGAGAGGGGAGGAGGCTCAAACAGTGAAGATATATTTCTGCAGAGAAAATTCCCCCACCTTCCCATTTGGAGAACCATGCACAAGCTAATTGGAGCACCAACTAGTCCTGACAATGTATGATTCAAATTCCTACGAGCAAGACAAAAAATAGAGGGCGGTAGAACGCCCAGTACCAGCTAATCATTTTAGCTGTCATTTTTTAGGGTATTGTGATATAGGACGTGTGCACTTAAACATTGATCATAATGTTTAAATATCGTCTGACAAAGCCAACATAATTGTATTCTTCAAGCATATTGACCTAAAGTATGGAAAGTAGCAGCATGAAAGGTGCAATATTAGGCTGAATAGTGAAAGGCTATAAAGCCTCAATGAGTGGTTTACATAAAGGATTTATGAAAATTTACTATTCGTAACTCTCAGCATCGAAAGACGAACTTTGAACAAATTTTTGAAGGTGCCACATATTTAGAATATTCATCGATTGTCTGATTATACATAACTTAATAAACGGAAGCATTCTCTTTCGTATTGCGGTCCATTGGACAAACCAATGTTTGGTAATGGCATAACTCAGTAGAGCCCGCAATTGAAACCAAATTTTGATTACTTTATTCCAAGAGTTTGAGACAACCACAGATTGATGATGATGATATGTGGGGTTTAATGTCCCAATCAGGGACGCCGTGGTGGAGGGCTCCGGAGATTTCGACCACCTCAGGTTCTTAGCGTGCACCGAAATCTGAGCACTAGGCCTACGGCATTTCCGCCTCCATCGAAAATGCAGCCGCCGTCGCCAGGATTCGAACCCGCGACCTGCGGGCCAGCAGCCGAGTACCTTAGCCACTATACCACCACGGCGGGGCGAGACAACCACAGAGCTAATTCTGAGCATTTAAGTAGGCTTCAATTTCAACTCTAATATATTAACTGTCACAGGCAATTTTCTGAAGCATTTGGTGAGGTGAGGTGAATAAACAAGTAGTTGTACCTCAAGAATCCCAAACCGACTACCCCCGAAGAGCTTTCCGCCACAGTTGTAGGCCATGCCCACACCGATACTGGAAGACCATGGTACTCCACAAGTTCGCAGTAAACCTGGACTGCCGAAAACTGAACTGTAAGCTCGCGTCTTGTAAAGAGCTTGTAAGAATCCTCTCCGAGTCCCTGTCTGTGCTGAGCTTTGCGCTATGTAACGCCGGGTGCTGCCAGAGCATTTGAGCAAGTGTGCCATTCCTGCCCTCCTATATGCGGCAGCAAAGTGACTGAATGTGCCACGAGACGGCACGGACCTGCCTGCCGCCTCTGACTGTGGTCTCTGAGCTTGGAATGCTGTTGAGTATTAGCCTATCAAAGGGTGTTAAGACCTATCAGTCCTAACACCCTTCTGATATTTTTTGAAATGAAATGTTGTGGAGGTTATACCAGTTTGTTGATGATGTCACGTAATTATTTTGGCACATGAGAAACGTGTGGTAGACCTGACTAAAGTTTCTTTCCTTCAGTCCTCCCTATTGGTTTTAGTTGATATCATTAAGATTAGCGACAGCACGTTCATGGTCTTGCAGATGATGCACGCCAAAACCTGCGAGTTTTTACCATTCTTCTGAAGAAACCAGCCTACCACCTAAGTACAGTTGATTCTACGAATATACTGCCTGTCCCTTGCGGATTTGTGGTGTTTAACGTCCAAAAACCACCATATGATTATGAGAGACACCGTAGTGGAGGGTTCCGGAAATTTTGACCACCTGCCGTTCTTTAACGTGCACCCAAATCTGAGTACACGGGCCTACAATATTTCCGCCTCCATCGGAAATGCAGCCGCCGCAGCCGGGATTTGAACCCGCGACCTGCGGGTCAGCAGCCGAGTACCTTAGCCACTAGACCACCACGGCGGGGCTGCCTGTCCCTTGTGGTTAGCGCACTGTGTTGCTGGTCGAGCGGTGAGTGGGGCTTCTTGCCTAGGCCAAGCGGTCTTTAGAGAAGCAATGCCAATTTGGAGTGGCCAAATGACATATGTAGGGTTCCTGTTAAGGGCAGGTCGAGGTTGACTATGGAGGTTGGACATATTGCTATAAAGATGTCCGTGTAATCTGTTTATTATTCAGTCACTGATGCCATATCACAACGACAAGTTACAAGATTGAGCAGAACCTCCAATTGAAGAATATTTATTAAAAAAATGGCTATATATTCGTGCAGACACTGTGCTGAAAATTTATATTTAGTGATTACGCACATTTTTGGATGAATGACAATGTTAAAGATCACGATTTCTCTATTTGGGACAACGCGAGCCCACACGAGGTTCACCATACAGCAAACCATATAGAAAAACTCGGAAAGAGATGTTTGTTAGTCTCTCACTATGAACGGCTGTAGCGATATACGAGAAGAGGATGACCAGTTTATTTTGGCTTAAGTCAAACGGTATGAATGCCGATGAAATGTCATTCATGTAGGAAGAATCTAAATGCCACAGAGTGGACGTAACAATGAGTATAGTGGAAGAGAGATTTCAGTGTATATATATATATCTCGCACCGGTTACCTAACCTGCTCACAAATAACGTGTGATATGACCAATCTAGACTTATTTTTGTGTTTGCAGAAGTCCCAGCTCTACACCAACAAGCCGCAATTAATCGAGCATAACCTAGATCATCACTCAAAATGTGCTATATCAATGCTGCAGATTCATTGAAAGCAGCACGACTGAGATCCGTGCCACCGTGAAAAGCCATGGTGTACATTCGAACCATTTTAAATTCCAGATGTATTTTCATACATTCGGCTTTTAAATAAAAAAGTTTCTTCAATACTTCTCACAGAGCTTGTTTTCTTCTATTTCAAGTTTAATCTACCCTTATTGAAAGACCTTATCAATTTTTCTGTCAATACATAAAATGAAAGTCCTTATTGGAAACATTATGCATTTTCCATACAATAACTCACTGCGAACAGGCACCTGTGCCTCTCCCTTCACTGCACTTCATATTTCATTGCATGGGTGGTTATTATTGACAGATGCGTGTGTTTTCATTATGAAATAACACACCAATCGTACAAATGATTTTTATGGATAATGCATAGCGGCAGCCAAAAAAGAACGAAATGAGAAACAATTGCATCTGTGAAACCCGTGGAAGTACGTAGTACAGTTATGCAGCGGTTGCCGTTCGTTGAGTTAACGCTGCTCCGTATCAGGAGCGTGTACGAAGCGCCGGGGGCGAGTACAAAGTGCCTGACAGCGTCGAAAAGACTTCGCAGCCAGTCACTCGCGCTTCCTGCTGCTGCCTTCGCCCGTACCGATCAAAGGCATTTTACTTTCCTGTGGCCGACGTATGTGGACAAAGAGACCGCCACCCTGCCGTTCCTGGGACCCTCACTCTGCGTTGTCTCAGCCTACTCGCCTCCTCGTCCGCCGCACGATTGGTCATGCCACCGACTCAATGCCACTGCACCGACTGCAATGTCCCGGCCAACGCAAGTATGGATGGAAAGAAAGAAAAACGGAAAAGCCTAGAAACCGCGGCACACACCCACGCTGTGGGATTGGACAAAACCAGGTAGTTATAACGAAATACTGTTAATTTGTTAGCTCACGTCTTTTAAACTGGTGATGATATATGGTCTTTATAGGCACAAAGGCCATGTGATGGCCAAAGAGTGCCATGAACAATTATGAGGGAAAAGCAATGGTGCGTTATTTTAGCAATATTGCCACGTTCCATTTCCTAAGTTTTTGTTATCGTCCCAAAACACCACACGATTCTCAGCGCGAACCGCGCCTGCAGTTTTCGAGAATGTTCCGGACTGTAGTAGATCATTCCGATAAGATCACGCCCACTGTGCGAACGGTACAGATTGTTCTGGAACCTACGCCACCGCCAGCGATAACGCTAGAACATTTGACCGCAACAGTATAAATGCCGACGCGCTTCACCGCTTGTCAGTTGTTGATCGAAGGACGACGCTCCGTTCGCCGCTATCAGTCTGAGACTGCTATCTGTGCAAGACTACTGCTGTAATTGGACTTTCCGTTTACCGGGCACAGGTTTACCCAAATAAACAGTTAAATCCCAACACGAAGTCTCCTGTCTTTGGCCATGTCACGACCCCGTGACATCTGGTGGAGGTGCTGCTTCGTTCATGTACCGGACGCCCCCGTCAAGCCGTGAACCCAGCCCACGTCGCGGAGAAGACACCGACGCCAACCAAGAGCAGCGAACAAGCCGCCGACAGCAAAGTCTCCCACCGGAGTACGGGATTCTACAAGACAAGGCGCGGAAGGCCAAGGCCATGACCTCTACTGCAGCGAGAATGACAACCGGAGCGTCCCAGCCTGCGATCGTCATTTATCAACCCAGGGAACCATCAACGTTTCATGGGTCATCGTTTGAAGATCCGGAAACCTGGCTAGAAACATACGACCGTGTGGCCGCCCTCAACCACTGGGACAACGAAGAAAAGCTCCGTCGTGTGTACTTCTACCTGGAAGACACCGCAAGGACCTGGCTAGAGAATCGTGAGTCCACGCTCGGAACGTGGGATGTCTTCTGCGGCGCATTTCTGCAAACGTTCGCGAGCGTCGCTCGCAAAGAGAGGGCCGCTGCTCTACTAGAGACCCGGGTTCAGCTACCAAATGAGAAGGTTGGAATTTTCACAGAGGAGATGACCCGCCTATTTCGTCACGCTGACCCAGACATGCCTGAGGAGAAGAAAGTTCGTTTCCTCATGCGAGGGGTCAAACAGGAGCTCTATGTGGGACTAATGAGGAATCCACCGAACACCGTCCAAGAATTTGTATCCGAGGCGACCACCATCGAAAAAACCCTTGACATGCGCACCAGACAGTATAATCGTCGCCTGACTCCAGAATGCGCTGTTGCTCAAACCAGTGACTCCGAAAACCTGCGTGAAACGATCCGAGTGATCATAAGGGAAGAGCTGCGCAAACTGTTGCCTTCGGCGCACCCTCAAGTGGACTTCGATCGCCGACATTGTGCGAGAAGAAGTTCGGCAATCACTTCGAATTCCCCAAACACCGCTGCCCAAGCCAGAAACTATGAGCTACGCCGCTGCAGTGCGCCACAACGCTCCTCCCCGTCCACGCCAAAACGCCGCCCCGTCGCACTTCCGTCGCCAGACACCACCGCCGCCACCACCCCCACCGACGACCTACCGTTCACCAGCGGGCCAGCGCAGAGCGCCGAGGAAAACCGACGTTTGGTGCACCCCTGACCACCGCCCACTGTGCTATCACTGCGGCGAGGCCGGGCACACTTACCGCCGTTGCCAGTACTGACAGATGGGACTGCGTGGCTTCGCCGTCGATGCACCACGTCCGCAGCCAGGGGAACGGCCACGTGACATCGCCGACTACCTGACAGGAACTCAATGGACACCCCGAAGTGCTTCCCGTTCGCCGTCGCCCAGCCGCCGCATGTCATCGCACCCCCGGCAGTCCTCCGGCCCAACGCGGGGCCGGTCTCCTAGCCCGTATCCGGCAAACTAAGGGCAGCAACCGGTGGCAGTGCGGTTGCTGTGCGACGAACTACCGAAGATCCTCCTCCGACGACGACGCCGCGACGGAGCTTTCCGAACACAATGCCAACCAGGCAAAGCCCTGACGGCGAAAGCTCACTTACCAAAGGTGGCCTGACGACGCAACATAGAAGCAGCGGAACAAGCCGACGCAGCCGTGACCCGACGCCACGCCCTACCTGTAATGCGAGACGGCGAACTAGCGAGATCGACGTTCTTATCGACGGCCACAGTGTGACCGCTCTCGTCGATACTGGAGCCGACTATTCTGTCATCAGTGGGTTGTTCGCCGCGAAGTTAAAGAAAGTTAGGACAGCTTGGAAAGGCCCTGAAATCCGCACAGCCGGAGGTCATCTCGTAACGCCTGCAAGAATCTGCACAGCGAGTCACCAATAACGGCCGTATTTATCCTACAGACTTCGTAGTCCTACAGCGTTGCTCGAGAGATGTCATCCTTGGCATGGACTTCTTGTGCCTCCATGGTGCTGTCATCCACCTAAAAACAAAGTCGATAACGTTATCCACAGAAGAAGCACTACCACCGCGCACGCCGTCAGGACACCATGCCTTGAATGTGCTGGAAGAACAAGTCACCATTCCGCCTCGCTCAAGCGTCTTTATTTCAGTCGGCGCTCCTAAATCACCTGACTTGGAAGACGTCGTTGAAGGCAGTCAGCATCTGTTGGTCACCCGAATTATTTGCGTCGCAAGAGGAATTGCTGAGCTGCGGGGAGGCAAAGCAACGGTTATGCTCACGAATTTCAGCAATGAGTACAAACATGTGAACAAAGGAACAACGGTTGCATACATCGAAGAAATTGTCGAAGCCACCAGTGCTTTCGCCCTCGCCAATTCTGCGGAACCTGCTCAGAGGAACCAAGCCCCTCCCATAGCTTTGGACGTCAATCCCAGACTTCCCAACGATAAGCAAGAACAGCTCAAGGCCCTGCTCCTGCAATGCGAAGATTGCTTTTCGTCGTCATCGAAAATTCGGCAGACCCCAATCACGAAACATCGCATCATAACCGAAGAAAATGCCGGACCACTCCGTCAGAGTCCGTACAGGGTTTCGACGCGAGAACGTGAGGCCATGAAGAGACAAGTTGATGAAATGCTGCGGGATGACGTTATCCAGCCATCCAAGAGTCCATGGGCATCCCCCGTGGTGTTAGTGAAGAAAAAGGATGGGACCCTACGTTTCTGCGTCGATTATCGCCGCCTGAACAAAATCACAAGAAAGGACGTGTATCCTCTCCCACGAATAGACGACGCACTTGATCGGCTCCATAACGCCAAGTACTTTTCGTCAATGGACCTCAAGACTGGCTATTGGCAAATCGAAGTCGACGAAAGAGACCGAGAGAAGACGGCGGTTATAACACCGGACGGCCTCTTCGAGTTTAAGGTGATGCCCTTCGGCCTTCGCTCAGCGCCTGCAACTTTTCAACGCGTTATCGATACAGTACTGGCAGGATTGAAGTGGCAGACTCGCCTTGTGTACTTGGACGACGTCGTCGTGTTTTCCTCGAGTTTCGACGAGCATCTTCAGGCGCCTTGAAGCTGTACTTCAAGCCATCAAGACGTCCGGACTCACACTGAAGCCAGAAAAGTGCAGATTTGCGTATGAGGAGCTCTTGTTTCTGGGACACGTTATCAGCAAGTCTGGAGTTCGTCCCGATCCACGGAAAACAGCCGCCATCGCCGACTTCCCGCCGCCCACTGACAAGAAGGCCGTGCGCCGATTTCTGGGCCTGTGCGCCTATTATAGGCGGTTCATGAAAAACTTCGCCCGCATCGCCGATCCTCTCACTAACCTTACCAAGCCCGACGTGGAGTTCAAGTGGGAAACGCCACAGGAACACGCTTTCCAGAAGCTTAAACATCGCCTCCAGACGCCTCCGTTACTTGCCCATTTCGACGAATTCACCGAGACAGAAATACATACTGACGCAAGCAGCGTAGGTCTTGGCACCGTTCTTGTGCAGAGGGCTGACGGACTTGAAAGGGTTATTAGTTACGCCAGCCGATCGCTATCCAAAGCAGAAGCAAATTATTCCACAACAGAAAAGGAGTGCCTCGCCATCATCTGGGCTACGTCGAAATTTCGCCCCTACCTCTACGGCAGGCCCTTCAAAGTTGTGAGCGACCACCACGCCTTGTGTTGGCTAGCCACCTTGAAGGACCCTTCAGGTCGCTTCGCACGATGGAGCCTGAGACTTCAAAAGTATGACATTACTGTCATTTACAAGTCCGGCAAAAAACACTCCGACTCCGACGGTCTCTCTCGTGCGCCTGTCGACCAACCGCTACCCGACCACCCGGATGACGAGTACTTCTTGGGAACAATAACTACCGACGACTTCGCTGAACGACAGCGGGCCGACCCGGAACTTAAGGCCCTAATAGAATACCTCGAAGGCAGGACCGCCAAAGTCCCGAAGGTATTCAAGCGCGCACTTGCGTCATTCTTTCTACAAAACGGTCTTCCACAAAAGAAAAACTTTTCACCGCTTCGAGCTAAGTACCTCCTTGTGGTGCCTTCAGCTCTGCTACCAGAATTCCTGCAGGCCCTGCACGACGATCCGACGGCAGGGCACCTCGGTGTTTCTCGCACGCTCACGAGGATACAAGAAAGGTACTACTGGCCACGTCTTACCACCGACGTCAATCGTTATGTGAGGACATGCTGGGACTGTCAGCGACGCAAGACACCGCCGACAAGGCCAGCGGGACTTCTGCAGCCAATTGATCCACCTTGCCGACCATTCGAGCAGATTGGTATGGACCTACTGGGGCCGTTCCCGACGTCGGCTTTCGGAAACAAGTGGATCGTGGTAGCTACCGACTACCTCACCCGCTACGCCGAGACAAAAGCCCTGCCAAAAGGCAGTGCATCCGAGGTAGCTAAGTTCTTCGTCGAAAATATCGTCCTACGTCAAGGCGCCCCGGAGGTCCTTATCACCGACAGAGGAAAGGCATTCACTGCCGACCTAACTCAAGCGATCTTGGCATACAGCCAAACAAACCACCGCCGGACGACAGCGTACCACCCACAGACCAACGGCCTCACCGAGCGGCTTAACAAGACGATCGCCGACATGCTGTCAATGTACGTCGATGTCGAACACAAGAAGTGGGACGCCATTCTTCCGTATGTGACCTTCGCATACAACACGGCGGTGCAGGAGACGACGCAGATATCTCCATAGAAATTGGTCTACAGAAGGAGCCCGGCAACGACGCTCGATGCCATGTTACCCAACGTCCCCGACGAAGAAAACCTCGATGTGAGCGAGTACCTTCAACGAGCCGAAGAAGACCGACAACTTGCGCATCTCCGTATCAAGAATCAGCAGACGACCGACAGCCACCGTTACAACCTTCGACGACGCTTCGTGGAATATCAGCCCGGTGAACGTGTTTGGGTGTGGACGCCGATACGCCGACGTGGACGTGGACTAAGTGAAAAGCTTCTGCGACGGTACTTCGGACCATACAGGGTGGTTCGACGTCTCGGCCCACTTGATTACGAGGTGGTCCCCGACGGCATCACGAACTCTCAACGACGCCGATCGCGACCTGAAGTCGTACATGTCGCGCGGCCTCAAGCCGTTTCATGCGCGTTAACAAACTGAAACAGTTTTTTTTGTATTACAGTTGTATCGTAATTTATTCATTGTACGTTCTTGCATTATTATTGTACCTTCGTCTTTAGTTAAAGCACCGGGACGATGCCTTTTTTCAGAGGGAGCAATGCCACGTTCCATTTCCCAAGTTTTTGTTATCGTCCCAAAACACCACACGATTCTCAGCGCGAACCGCGCCTGCAGTTTTCGAGAATGTTCCGGACTGTAGTAGATCATTTCGATAAGATCACGCCCACTGTGCGAACGGTACAGATTGTTCTGGAACCTACGCCACCGCCAGCGATAACGCTAGAACATTCGACAGCAACAGTATAAATGCCGACGCGCTTCGCCGCTTGTCAGTTGTTGATCGAAGGACGACGTTCCGTTCGCCGCTATCAGTCCGAGACTGCTATCTGTGCAAGACTACTGCTGTAATTGGACTTTCCGTTTACCGGGCACAGGTTCGCCCAAATAAACAGTTAAATCCCAACACGAAGTCTCCTGTCTTTGGCCACGTCACGACCCCGTGACAATATGATCAGAATATGAACAATGATAGTGTTGCACGGCTGTAAAGGTGTCTGAAATTCCATGCCCTGAAGCGGATTAAAACTAAATAATTTAAAATCATGGGGGTGACATGAAAGGCATGAAGGTGAAATAAATGACAATGTTGATCAAGACGGCCGTCGCAGCCGTGACCTCTGTACAGAGGTCGAGCTACGGATCATCTCGAAATATGGGGTGAAATCTATGGACATCGTTTAAAAATGTAAAAAGTGACTGAAGTTTAAGAAGCGGATGCCTACCGATGAGCATGGCAAGGTGTAGTGGTAGCTGCTGTAAGCAGGGCAATAAAAAGTGTTTTTTAATCGTCTAAATCAATACACCGAACTAGAATGTGGAGTATCGTAAGTGGATCTCCACACCTCTCACAGATGAGTTGGTCATCGCCAGACAAAATGTACACATGTGTAGGGTGTGGGTGTCCTATCTGCAGCCTTGTAAGTGTAACTTGTGTGTAGCGTGATCTCGACACTGGTGGCCAGTTTCAAAGTAACGGTTTAATAATATGCAGTTTGTTGTCCGTTTGCCTATCCCATAGAGGCACTGTCAGCAGGCCCTGAGCTCTCATCGTTAGAAATGTTTCATGTCAAGTGAAGGCATGGCCTTGGGTGTTTTGGCGGGCACGTGGGCGTGCGCAGATGCAGCTAGCTGGTCTGCTGCCACGTTTACAGCGATCTAATGGTGCCCTGGCACCAAGCACACCACAACATGTCGTTTGAGGGCGTATATACTACAAAAAAGATAGTAAAGGGACCCAAGTACACGATTCTTATGTTTTTGAGTGTTTTCAGAGCTGTCACAACGCTCGGAGAAAACTTGTATACAACCGGGCGTTGTAGTTGTAATTCATTATTATGCCTGACAGTCACAGATACCGCATGGGCTTCTGCGGTGAAAATGCTTGTTTTGGGGTGCAGTATACCGGTATTTAAAAAATATTGGCCACAGCTGCATAGGACACGCCAGTGTGAGACTTAGAAGCATCTGTAAAGAATTCTAGGCAAGCGTACTTGTGTTGGAGTTCGAGAAAGTGCGCGTGTATATGTGCAGTAGGTGCGTATATAGTGAGCTCCACAAAATATAGATCGCAGTCTATAACTTGTCATTGACATGGTGGCGGATATACTACTGGAGCCATCAAACAGTGTTCTACGAGTGGCACGGCTGTTTCCTGACACGGAGTGAGCCTCCTGACACGGAGTGAGTAGGGCTGTCTCAGAGAAGGATGGTTGTGGAATAAAGTAGAATTGGAGAGATCAATAATTGTGGAGTGAGTGGGATGTTCATTGTTTGCGTTCACCCTAAGATATAGTATGTAAAAGACGTATAGCATGTCTCGAGATGGAGCGACCAGTCGTTTGACTTTTCATACAGGCTTTCTACGGGGCTGGTGCGAAAATCACTCATAGAAATGCGAATGTATAGGGGGTGGAGAAGGTCAAGCATTTTTAAAGCCTGATGGTGTCGCAGACTGGTAGGTTATAGCACCCTAATTGAGGCGCGTGCGCACAAGGCTTCTATACAGATTCACCAGGCATTTCCTGTCACTACCCCACGTAGTGCGTGACACTTTCGAAATATTCATTGTTTTTAAGCACCTGTTCTTTAAATACTTGATGTGAGGTATGAAGGTTAGTTTTGTGTCTAATATTACACCCCGAAACTTGTGCTCAGACTGTACAGACAAACGTTGACCATGCATGTCAATTTCGGGATCGGGATGTACGCCCCTCTTCCGGCAGAACAAGACGGGTGTGCTCTTTTGCGTGTTCGGTTTAAAACCATTCTGATCTGGCCATTCAGAAACCTTGTTCAAACTTAATTAAACCTGTCGTTCACATAGAGAGGTTGCATGATTTAAAACCAACCTGTACATCATCAACATATGTGCAGTAAAACATAATGCGAGGGATAGCGAGGCGCAGGGAGTTCACTCTATGAAGAGCGGGCAACTTAACACACCCGCTTGCGGCACTCCTGTTTCCTGGACAAACTTTCACGACAAAACAGTGCCTGAATAAACATTGAATCTGCGATTGGTCAATTAGTTTTTGATTATGTTCAACATTCCATCTCGTACACCGAAGTGTGAGAGGTCACTAAGTATACCAAAGCACCACGTAGTATCATAGGCCTTCTCCATATCGCGAAACACATAGAGAAAAAATTGATTATGAACAAAGGCATCGCGGACTTGAGCCTCCATACGGACAAGGTAGTCAGTAGTGGAACCTAGCCTCTCAAAACCCACACTGGTATGGGTTAATTAGGCACATTAGTCTCCAGAAAGTGCATAAGTCGCCTGTCTATCATTTTTCAAAGACCTTGCAAGGACAACTGGTCAGTGCTATTGGCCTGTAGCTTGAAACTGAGGATGGGTACTTGCCTTGTTTTAAAATAGGAATCACTATGGCTTCTTTCCATGTTGAGGGCACCTCGCCCGAAAACAATAAAGAATTATACAGGCAGAGAAAGGCTTTTCTGGGTTTCGATGGGCAGACGTTTTAGTATTACATAAGACACCCGGTCGGAGCCTGGGGCAGACTTGTTGGAGCAGTTTAGTAAGGCCTGTAGCTTGGCTAAGCAGAATGGTGCATTGTATGCCTCGTTGGTTGTGGATTTGCGCTGTAGTTTTCTATTTTTTATTCTTACTTTGTATCGTTGAAACTCTGCGGTATAGTGCGACGAGCTGAAGACCTCCTCGAAGTGTGCGGCGATGGAGTTCACCTGATCTTCCAAGCTGTCGCTCTGCATGTTTACAAGGGGCGTCTTTGAAACTAATGAGAGAGATCAAGGGAAAAAAATTAAATATGAGAGATGAACAATTAGAAATAACTGATACAGAAAATGAAGCAGTTTCAGCAACATCAATAACTGAATAACTGAAATGAATAAATCAATTAGGAAAAATGCAATTTAGGAGTAATTTTATGTTGTGCAGTCTGAATTTCTTTGAAGCTTTAATGAACTTGTGCAAGGCATCGGCAACGGTCCCGCCAGTGAATCCTAGAGACAAAGACTTGAAAGAAAGTGCAAGTGGAGTGTTTAACTCCAATCTAACGCAAGTTTCACACCAACTGGTGACATTGATCTTTCCTTTGATTGGTCCGTGGTACTTAATAGTCTAAGCATCACTGACAGCGGTAGCCTTAACGTGTCTGTAACTTCACTCTGTTTGTTCTGATTGATCCTACCTTTTTACCTTTTTTCTTGTGGTCATAAAACATTTTTTATGTTGCTAGAAATCACCTCCTTCTTTTCTAGTGCGAGGCCTTGCTTCAAGTGAAACCATTCAAAGCACAAAACCTGCATAACAAGCCTATCAATATGAGAGATGCATAACAAATCAATCAAACCTGCATAACAAGCCATATCAATATGAGAGATGACGTACTGGAGGGCTCCAACAATTTCGGCCCCCTTGGGTTTTAACGTGTACCTAAATCTTAGCATTCACATTGACCTCCAAAATTTGCCTGCAGTGCGTCTAAAACATCATAATAGCGCTTAATAAAGGTGACACACACAGTCCATGGCTCTAAAGTACTCTGAAAAACACCGTATTAATAAATATGCACGGTTGCATCAAATATAACATCACGGTGAAGATAATGTTGATTGATTGATATGTGGGGTTTAACGTCCCAAAACCACTATATGATTATGAGAGACGCCGTAGTGGAGGGCTCCGGAAATTTAGACCACCTGGGGTTCTTTAACGTGCACCCAAATCTGAGCACACGGGCCTACAACATTTCCGCCTCCATCGGAAATGCAGCCGCCGCAGCCGGGATTCGAACCCGCGCCCTGCGGGTCAGTAGCCGAGTACCTTAGCCACTAGACCACCGCGGCGGGGCGTGAAGATAATGTTACAGCTTCTTTACCATTCCTGCGATCCCTGCTTGTAGTGAAACCTGACTAACCTGACTAACACAGCCTCAATATTCATGGCACAATGAGGATAAGATTATTTTTCTCGTTGTCTTATGAACTTCCTTTTCTTTTTTACCTCTCTATATTACATGTATGCAAGCCTCCTATCCAACCACTCTTACTATTTCTGTTCGCAAGTTATCTCTCTCTCAATGGATTAATGGATTTTTCACCCGGATTTCGGTTCCTCGTTTTGACATGTCCTTCTCTTTATTCCTCTTAGCATCGCTCTTCTCACGAAAACTTGTAGTGGTTAGTTTCACCGCACTCTCGCAATTCGCTTGATGGTCGACAGAGTAGCGCTGAACAGTTTAAAAGTAAACCAATTACGCACAAAGTAGTTGTGCCACGTTAAAGAGGCAATCTTTCGTTTGTTCCTTATCTGGGCTCATTACAACCGCTAAAGATTTTCTTTTTCGCCCGAATAAATAGCCGACTGCTGCATTTTACCGACATGGTTCCTTTGGACGGTTCGTTATGGATAGCATATTAGGTTACCAACAAAGAAGTATGAAAATGAAGAAACAAATGAAAACAACGGGTGAATATACTGCATCAACAATATGGTGTCGTCTGGGAGATCACTTGCGTCACACCAATTAAGAATTAAGCTAATTCCCTGTTCCCCTCGCATTGCTCCCCTCACATTGAAGAGTTGTCTATCTGCCCCAAAGAGCCTGCTATGTCTCTGGGTGCCGGCTGCTTCTTCTACCACTCCCCAATTTTCAACGGTGAACTAACCGTTACTTTCTAGTACACAAAAAAGGACGGAGAAACAAGGACAGGACAGGTGCCAACTTGTAGCAATGCTTATTCCGGAAAAGGGTGAAATGACTGATAGGTAGGCAGATAAAGATATTTCTACTGCGTCGATTGCCCGTTCGTGGAAGTAGTTAGCATATCTACGTAAGGACTTAATTCGCGAATTCGTGATTGCAATGATTGAAAAGTGATGATATATATATATATATATATATATATATATATATATATATATATATATATATATATATATATATATATATATATATATATATATATATATATATATATATATATATATTCTTGCTTTGTCCTTATTTATGGTGCGCTAAGAAACTACAGTGTGATGTACCAACCCACCCCAACAGCACGTTATTTTCGATGACGCTGTCCCAGCTGGCGTAAAATGTGTGGCAGTGTCCGAAAACGGTCTTTATCGTCAATGAGTATCTATGAATTTTTTTGGGTACATCCCACCGTTCGGCCAATATACGACGTGAACTTATAACACCATGAATTAATGTCCAGAGAAAGAGAGAAAAAAACAGCAATCATTGCGCCATCCAGCGGCCAGACACCACACAACCATAGCTACGCGTGGTAGCTAAGCCACACCCACCGACGGAGACGTCACATGCAGCGTGCCACTCTATAGTGCATAGCATAGATATGGTCGATCATGCCCACAAAGTCATCGGGTGTCTGAAGTGCTTACTCCCAATGAGGTAGCCGCTTATCACGAAGCTAAAGTTTAGGTCCATGAAAATATGAGTTCCGGCATGAGGGTGTTACTTCTGGACAAGCTTTACGCGACATAGTGTGAACTGCGCGCATATTTTAAAACCACAAGATAGCATGCATGTTCTCACATACCTTATACAGGTATGAAGCCTGCTAACGTTTTTTTTTGTTTCATTTCAAACTTAACAAGCAAAATAGAACTAATACGTTTTCTGTGTTCACTCTTGTTTATACTTGCTGCACTGAAACATTGTCCGCATTCTTACCAAAGAACAATGTTATTCCTGCCCAGCGAAATTTCTCAACCGTCACTCATTAGCATTGGAGGTGTTTAGAATACTGTGTAATGTGGTATATAGCGGCCGTTGCATTTGAGATGTCGGGCTTGGTGTGTGCATAAACTGCGCAGGGACGAATTGTCTTCAGCTAAGGAGAAAAAAAGTCCAGTTTGCCAAAGAGGCTAATATGCGTACAATTAGGGGAAATGAAATAACTGGATGATTTTTGTGCTCCGAAAATACCAAGACAAAAATACAAACAAATCATGTGTAGTGGGCTGAGCCCAAAAGAGAATGGTCAGTGGCGCACCAGTCCTTTGTGCGAACGTTAAGCTCTCAACTTCGCGCCTGGCGAGAATCACATTTGAATAATTACGTATATTTCAAGTGTACGAAAAAATCTCACAAATCAGGACTCAAGAGCCATATCACTTTTTCATCTGCTTTCTCTCGGGTGAAATTGAGTTGCTGGGGGTTAAATATGACACGTATGTATATGTGCATAAATGGCAAACAACCACGGGAGCAAGGCACATTGTCGTTTCAATTGACAGAGACGAACTAAAATAAGGCCTTACCCTGGTTTTTGTACATATCCGTGGACCGATATACTCAATACAAATGAACGAACTATTAAAATCATAAAAAATCAGAACAGCGGGTACCCGGTGGAATGAAGGGCCACGTCAGTAACAGACAGCGTCGCGGTAGAAGCTAAGCTTGACGGTTTTTAGGAGCGAAGCTCCTTAAGGCATGGGCTGAGCGTCCCGTCGTGATCGCATGAAGCCACCTCTCGTTAGTTCTTGAACCGGCCGTAGAAGGCAGTACTTGTACATATAATAAAATGCATATGAGCTGAAAAATGCAAATTATACGACGCTAGAGGGCGTTACTTGTAGCGTGATAGATAATAAAAATCACAGCATATTCATGGAGTGAATGATAATGAGTGAGGCGAAGCGTGCGTCATTCCGTCCTGGCTTCCGGTCCTCCGTTTGTTCTTCCTTCCGTCCATCCATGCGCCCATCCATCCGTCCGTCCGTCCGTCCGTCCGTCCGTCCGTGCGTCCATCTGCTCATTCGTACACCCACCCGTTCATTCGTGCGTTCGTCCATCCATCCATGCGTCTGTCATTCGTGCATCCGTTCGTGCATCCGTCCCTGCGTTCGTCCTTGCGTCCGTCTGTTCGTCTGGCCCTGCGTTCGTTCATGCGTCCACCCGTCTTTCCGTTCATCAGTGCGTCCTGTCCAACCATCCGTGCGTCTATCCATTCATGCAGCTGTTCATGCGTCCGTCCCTGCGTTTGTCCATGTGTCCGTCCGTCCATGCATCCGCGCGTCAAACAGACAGACAGACTGACAGACGACGGACGGACGCGACCAGCGGATGATTCCCAGTTTGCCGATAAAAAGTATAATACACGTAAGGCGCCGGCAGCTGGCGCTCAAATATCCAACCCCTATCTGTGAGCTCTCGAAAAAATAAGTATGTCACATCAATACGTTGGCGATCGCGTATTCATCGGCGCCGCCATTCGTTAGCGGGCGCGGTGTAGTAAAATAAAAGCCATTTCGGCGCGCGCGAGCGTTCAGAAGGTCGGCGGATGGACAAGGCTGCAGTGCGGCATGCGCGCAAGGCGGCGGCGGCTCGCGCTCGAAGACGGAACCTTGACGTGTGAGCACGCGAGGCAGAAGCGTGCCGTGAAGCTGCACGCGGCGTTGCTTCATCACGTGATTGCGCGAACGTGTTCGACGCCTTCCACGCCTTCAAGCTTGCCCGTGCGGAACCTGCTAGGGTGTTCTTGGCTGAGGATTGAGTGGTTTTAGCTTTGCAGTCTTAGTGTTCGAGTCTCTAGTTTATCGATTTCTATGTCTAACCCTGTGTCTAGTGCTCATGTCGACAACTTCTCCTGGCCAGGCGAGATCCGCCTGGTCAGCGTCCCTACTGTCTAACGAATTGCCGCCGGACTACTTTTTCCGCAGTGGTATCGACAGCATTCCCGTGACACTGATACCTACAAGTGGAGGCTTCATCTGACTTACGAACCCTCAGGCAGTTCAAAAGGAACTTAAAGCTACTTCAAACCATTTCCAGATCATCACAGATGTGCGTCCATTTGGGAAAGGAGGTATCATGTGTAGGTCATTAGATCAGATCGGCATGCAGGATCTTCTGAAATGCACCTCGTTTGCTGCTACCGCGGTGAGTGCTTTCATCCTGTCTCACCTTACATGTAACAGAAGCCTTGTACGGGGAGTCGACTCCAAGCTGAGTCCAGCTGAGGACCCTAGACAGACTCCCTTGAGCAGGCGTAATTTCGATTTACCGATGTAATCGCCTAGTCACCAAAGATAGAGAACCAACCGAATATGTCATCGCGACATTTCTTGGCACAACATGCATATCAGAAATAGAATTATGGCGATTGATCTTTCGAGTGGAGCCCCTCACTTCTCGGCCGATTCAGTGCAAAAAGCTGCTGGAGATTCGGTGCACAGCTGTGGAGGATATAAATAATACGTTTGTTGTAGCACCTGCGGAGAGAGCCATTCTTCAGGCGAGTGTACTGCAACAGTGAAAAAGTGTTTGTCTCTGTGGTGGAAGAGACTGCGCCGACAACTCTGTACTGTTCCGTTCGTTCTCAGGAGATTCAGATCTTAGGAAGTTATTAAACACCACCGCTGTTCTCGAAGGGAAGCCATTGACATAGTTAGAGACAGGGCAATTGGACTACTCTGATATTACAGCGCTCTACACTTCTAGTATAGACACAAATCTTTCGCAGGCTATTGAAACTGCTGTGGAAAAGGCAGTGAGTAAGGCAATGAAAAAACTCATATTCAACCTTTCTGACGGTTTGGTGCAAATTCTTTCAAGTCAGAATGGGTAAACACTACAGACTAGTACAGAACCAGCAGTATCGAACATAACCAGCGATGCCCCTTAGCTACGCAATGTATTGTTAGACAAACTTTCTGCATCTGCAGACAAGGCTAAACAGTCAGGAAGACAGGCGCACTTGGACCGACATACGCCTCAGCCAAGCACAAGTGCTACTACGGATATGGAACTCAATATGCGAACTAATAAATGTACCAAATCCCTATCTACATCAATAACAAGTCCAAAACTAAACGGAACAAGTCATCTATTTCGCGTGAAGATGCTGACAAGGGCATGCGCCTCTGCGGTGCGCTCAACACCATAGGTCAGTTGAGGGTACTACAGTGAAACTGCCGTTCTATAATCTCAGCCTCAACCGACTTGCATTACTTTTGCAATCAATTTAATCTTGGTAATGAAATTATCTAAGAAACTTGGCTTGCATCGGATAAAAATTTTCATTTTGCAGGTTTTCCTTCTTTTCGATTAGATCGCCCAACACGTGGTGATGGTTTAATGATCCTTGTACCAAGTAAGTTATATGAGAGGGCGAAAATTTCTTTCAGAATGTTAGATTAGCATTGTTAAATTGTAGCATTAGACTTTTGTCTCCCCTGATACCACCCTTTTTTAACTATATATTGTTAATTCAGCTCCGGTGTGCAAAGTATGCGTTATCTTGACAGTGTTTTGGTATGCCATGTAGAAAGGAAATTGTTCTCACAAAAGACTTTAATTCGCACCGTTTGGCTTGGGGCCTAAGGACAAATTTTTAAGGTAGGCGACTGTAGGAATGAATCATGTAACATTTCACCAGGGTCAGACTTGCTCAGTATTAGATTTAACGTTTTGCTCAAATACAATCAAGGTTTTATCATAGGCTGTTCAGGATTCGGCAACTTATAGCAACAATCTTCCCGTAGGTTTTTATATTACGTGTCCAACAATACCTTTAGAGCAACCCAAACACACATACATTAACCACAGCAAATGTCAAGCCTGCCTCCGTTCTGTCATTTGTAAACTTGGAAATGCCAGTACTAAGGAGATTGCATCTACGATTGGTTCAATGTTGGAGGGATATAGAAAAAAATTTTGCTATTCCATCGAATAAGTGATATTCCTCTCGTTGGTGGAACGATGAGTGTACGCGCGAATATAAAAGACAAAAAGCCGCTTAAAAAAACTTCATAATAAATGCCCAACGAACTGGAAGGACTATCAGTTCCTTGCTGGCGTATTTAAGCGTACAGTGAACCGCGCGAAAAAAGAATGCGACAGTAGACATTTCGATTATTTTTCTAAATAAAAAAGTAAGCGTGCTTTGTTCGCTTATCTTCAGACAAGAAAAGTACTGCCATTTAACGTTGCAATTGTGTGTCTTGACGCCGCAAGAAATGAACACCTCTCTAGAAGACGCAAGATACCGCAAGGCTTAGAACGCCGCTTAACTGCTAATCTTTCGGCTATTCAGCCCTTGCTGGGTGACTTGCATGAATTTCCAGAAGTTTCTTTAGCTGAATTGAGTCAGGACAGTATTATGCTTGCCGTGGAGAGCTCCCAAACCAGATGGAATATCAAACTCTAAGTTAAAATTTTTACTCCGTGAATCACCCATCCTTCTGCTAGAACTAGTGAATTATTCGTTAGGGAACGCATGAATACCTCCAGATTGAAAATTTGCCAAACTTACATTGTTGCTAAAAATAAAAATGAAGCGTACATGTTGGATAACATAGAGCCATTCACGCTGACATCAAATTTAGTTGAATTGGTTGAGAGTATCATCAATATACAAATTATGGACTTATTACCGAGAGGTCAATTCTAAGGCCCTGTCAAATTGTGTCCAAGGCTGGTTGCTCCATTTGGGATGCCCACTTTGATTTAGAAAGTCGGTTTCAATTAGCTCGGCTACATAACAAATATGCAGCTTTAGTTGCCTTAGACATCGTTAAAGCATATCATACCGTGGAGCACTGTATTTTGATAGATCGCTTAGAATACGCTGATTTTCCGTCGTCCATTGTTAGCGTGGGTCCACAATTGTTTTCGCAGACAGGAAATTTTATTGTCTTAAAGATGGGTTTTCATCATCTACTCATAGACAAACGAAGGGAGTGCCGCAAGGCTCAGTGCTTTTCCCGGTGCTATTTAATTAATTATGACCACGATTCCACGTAAAGAGGAGAGAGGTTATCATTATACAGACGATATCATGTTTTTTGCAATGGCAGATAACATTCATACCTTATATGAATGGCTGCAGACTTACGTTAATATATTGGAGAGCTGGCTCGGTGGCAACTGCTTTCTACTGAATCCGAGTAAATGTGGCCTCCTTGTTTTCCCGATGCAATAACCCACTGCACATCTCTCTGTCTTACCTTCAAGAGGATGTACATCAGGTGGAATGTGTTAAATACTTTGGAGTAATTTGTCACACATCGCACATTGCTTCACTGGTGACCTCATATCGAATACATCGCCGAAAAAGGTGTGTGGGCCATTGGCATATTACGTACGCTAGCAACTACCGCATAGGTATGAGAAAAAACATACTGGCAATGATACATCGCATGTATGTTCGTCCTATTTTGAAATTTCGTTGTGTACTTTTCTCTGCAGTTCCAACTTACAAGTTACGACCTGTATTTCTTCTGGAAAGGGAAGCTTTGCGCTTATGCCTTGGCCTGCCTAAAAGGGTTGCTAGTAGTGTGATGTATCTTATATCATTGATTGATTTGTGGGGTTTAACAGCCCAAAACCACCATATGATTATGAGAGACGCCGTAGTGAAGGGCTCCGGAAATTTCGACCACCTGGGGTTCTTTAACGTCCACCCAAACCTGAGCACACGAGCCTGCAACATTTCCGCCTCCATCGGAAATGCAGCCGCAACAGCCGGGATTCGAACCTGTGACCTGCGGGTCAGCAGCCGAGTACCTTAGCCACTAGGCCACCGCGGCGGGGCGATGTATCTTGAATCAAGGGTCCCTCCTCTTGCCTCTAGAATTCGCTTTCTGACTGTTCAGACATTCTTAAGAATTTATGAATCACCATAACGACATTCAGAAACAGCCTTTATTTCTACCCGGAATTATTTTTCGGCGCTAGATGGCCGCAATTTCACACTCCTTAGTATGTATTTGTACAAAATTTACTGAAGCCTCTAAATGTACGTATATGCGGTATCATGCCGAGTCGTGTTAATTCATACCCAATGGAAATTCAATTTGACGATGTTTCTCCTAACAACACCAAATTACTTCCCCATAATTTTTGGTATGGTTTACTACAGAATCAGCTGCGCAATATTACAACAAACGTTATTATTGCTACAGACACATCGCAATGTTACGAAAAGTCAAGGGTTGATAATTTCAGCCAGATTTTAGACTGGTTTTATTTCCTTCGACTACCAGCTTTCATACTCCTTTTCGTGGCTTAATTGCTGGCAGTAGTGCTGACCTTATGCAAGTTGGATACGGCAATCACATCAGCGGTCATAACAGATTCGCTATCTCTCTGTGCGGCACTTTCTGTTGGTGCTGATAATCAAGTAACAAAGGCGTTTCGTTCACTAGTACTAGCGCATTTGAGAAAAGTCTGATTAGTTTGGGTGAGTCGACATAAAAGCTTACTTCTAAATGAAATAGCGGATTGTTTAGCTAATTCGTCAATTAGCGGAACTATTCTACCGCACTGTCCATCATCCGCTTATGTTGTTGCTCGATCCCCAGACGTACGCTCATGAAAGTCTTTAAAGGTACAGCACTAACAAACTCTACCAAATATCGCTATTCATTATATCCCTGGCGATGAGACTTTCGCCACACTCGTAAACAAGAAGTAGCTATCACTAGACTGCGTTGCCGGGTAACACATTTTAATTTCTTTAAACACAGGTCTGCTCAGGCACCTTCGTCACTGTGCGCATTCTGTGATGAACTTGAAACAATAGATCATTTCGTTTTCACCTGCAGGTGGTTTAACAGATTAAGAAAAACCCTTTTGGAAATATCTTTACGTTATATTGGTATAAATTATCTGTGCCTGTCATTTTCTCTTTTGGAGCTTCCGTTTCTGGGTTCTCTGATGCGACAGTATGCGCGGCCGTCCGGAACTATGTTGATGAATCTAATAGGTAGACTAAATAATCTGGTTTATTATCCTAACCTGCCTACTAATTATTATACGTATAAAAATCGGATTATTGCTCTACACTCTATGCCAGGTGCCGTATACCAAAGGGCATATAGGTGGCGCGATCCTGCGTACTGACTAAAATCCTGTCTATAGAGAGCCCAGCAATAAAAAATACCGTGACATCCACGAGGCGCGAAGTAACGCCTACAGCACGTAAGCCGGCACAAGAAGGAAAAAAGAGAAAAAAGGGGGAGAGCCACCATCTCTGTCGAACGAGCCTGGCACCAGGAGCCGGCGTCAACTTACGCAGAGCAGTTCAGCAACAACAAGCGCAAGCGTGGGGAAAAAATTGGCAGGTACCACGTACAATGGGAATCGATGATATGTGAAGCATGAATGATGAATATTGATATGCCTCTTTCAATTCACCGCAACGTTAAGAGGTGGAGGTACATTATGCCGTGCATGACTCCTGTGTCATGATTATAATGTTTGGATGTGTCGTTTACCTTCGTCATTTATTCACGTCACGTGATGCCAAACTTAGTACATGTGGAGCTAGCGAAACGGCCGCGAGCACGCTATGAGCGTGGTATGTTGTCATGTTCTTACATGACACGCGTCTCATGATTATCATGTTTTCACCAGTCTTATACCTTCGTCATCCATTGACGCCACTTAAGAGCAAATTTGGTATATGTGGAGCTAGCGAAACGGCCAAAATGCGACACGATGCATTTAGCGCCAATGCGTTACCCAGACAGCAGAGCGTCTGCCTCTTTTTGAGACGGAGGGACAACGTACTCGTTGAAACGCGCATGAGTCAAAGCAATGCATCGCGCGCCTGGGAGTATGTGGCAGGACCACCGCCTTGCGTGGCAACGCCAGCGTGACGCGATGAAACGAATACCGACATCGAAGTGTATGTATTGGCGCCTTAACTGTGGCATGTAGTCATGTTCTCAGATGACACGCATATCATAATTATCATGTTTGCACCAGTCACATACATTCGCCATCCATTGATGTCACCATATACCAAATTTGACATATGTGAAGCTAGCGAAACGGCCGCGAGTGCATCATAAGTGTGGCATGTAGTCATGTTGTTACATGACACGCATGTCATAATTATGTTTGGATGTGTCATTTACCTATGTCGTCCATTCGCGTCAGGTAATGCAGAATTTGGTAATTGTGAAGCTAGCGAAACGGCCGCCAGTGCATCATTAGTGTTGCATATAGTCATGTTGTTACATGACACGCATCTCATGATTATCATGTTTGCACCAGTCAGATACCTTCGTCATACATTCACGTACCGTCATACCAATTTGGTATATGTGACGCTAGCGAAACGGCCACGAGCGCATCATGACCGTGGTATGTAGCCATGTTGTTGCATGACACACATGTCATGATTACCATGTTAGGGTGTGTCGCTTGTGTTCGCCATGCAATCATGTCATACCGTACCAATTTCGCAACATGTAATGTGAAGGAAACCACCGCAAAATAACCGCAAGACCATGAAATTTAATTCATGACATTCATGACATACACGTCATGATTTTCTTGTTAGTGCAAGTCAAATATGATCGTAATATAGTCCTGGTATGTCGTACCAAGTTTGGTATCGATACCATTATCCAAATGGCCAGGAGAGCTAAAAATTGTAGGTGGCTAAATAGATAGATAGATAGATAGATAGATAGGTAGATAGATAGATAGATAGATAGATAGATAGATAGATAGATAGATAGATAGATAGATAGATAGATAGATAGATAGATAGATAGATAGATAGGCACAAAGTTGCCGAAGTTCGCTAAGAAAGGCTTCCCATTTAAAAAAAGAGAAAGAAATGCCCCCCCCCCCCCCCCCTCCCTGCTCTTTTGCCGCCGCTTCACCAGCTCGGCGCCCGGCACCGGCATCACGTCCACCGTCGCCTGCATGCTGTGGCATTTGTGCATCGCTGTTTCGTCCCGCTGTCTTGTGATGGTCGATTTTCTACAAGATGGTCCGGGACGGAAACATTTTCCATTGCCTTACGACACACTTTATTCAAGATATCATACATCTCCCTGCATTTGGGCAAACACTGGGATGTGCAGTCCCAGTGTTACTCTTTTGATTTCAATAAATGAGTACAAACAACTTTCCGTTATTCAGCTGTCGAGGTATAGCATTGTGCCATGCACTAAATAAAAGAAGTGCTAGTGCATGCATGACAGCATACTAAAACACTGGCCTATGTATGTTTATGTGCGTATTCTACGAAACAAAGTGAATTGATGATTTTAGTAAAGCATGGCAAAAAAAAGAATCAAACCGAAGGCAGCGAGACGGAGAAAGATCAAAATTGAAAATTGATTGATTTAATGTTTGATTAGTGGTTGCGTAATTTGATGATGAACATCAAGTTCAGAAGCCAGGCGCAGAAGTCAGCAGAAGAGCGTGTCACCGACATTTGCTCACTTTTTTGAATATTAAATACAGTTCTCATATTCCAACATGGATTTGTAACAGTGAGCCACGACCAATTCAACCAGTGTACTGATGGGGAGATAATGTACCAGCTATAAAATCCCCATTTTCTAAAGGGCAACTGCATGCAGTAACTATGAAAATTTTGAGTTTCGTTCTGCACCAGTTCTTGACCCCAACTGCAAGCGGACGTTCGCGGAAGAGATGTGCAGAAGAATTATTCATTTGAAGGGAGACCGTCCTGTCTATCGCTAATTTGTGTATGTAATACTTGACCTTGGCACGCGTTTCGGCATTCACTTGAACAGCGGTGTGATGCTGAATAAAGGTGAGAGTAGCCACTCCCCATAAATAAGATCAGTTAAAAACTGAATGAGTTAAAACCACTCAATATCGCGAAATAACGCGCATAAATTCTAATTGCAGAAATAAGTAATCGTCGAAACGCTAAAAAGGCGCTGCTGCCCTAGCGTGTATATATAGCTCGCGGCAGTTCGCGCGTCCAAAATGCAAATATAGAGTAGGCACGCTGAAACAACCATGTAAGTTGACGTGCGAAAGCGCATTGTCTTCAACCTGCTGAGAATAGGCTATTGTCACAGACCCGCGTGTACCTCCCGACACAAATCAGCGAAATTTCTCAGAGCACACGCACGGGCGAGAAATATACGCAGCTTTCGACAGCCGAACACAGCTTCGTCCGCGAATTTCGGTGAGCGTAACAACCGCGGTTCACGGGGAAGCACTAAAACGTCTGGTGCTTTTGTAGACAATAAGAAATAACAACCTGACAAGCAACCATCTGGTAGCATAATTTCACCTATAACACTATATCTGAGTAAAATAAAAAAAAACGCTGGCCCCTCACTAAGCTGTCGCATCATAAAAAAAAGGTAAAAAGTTTGGGCTCATATATACTGCATCTTCGGAAGTGCAGGTTAAGACAAAGAGAGATGGGGTCCACATGGATGTGTACCCTTTCAGATTTAAATTTATTTTGTGGTGCTTTCAAAGCTTCATCAGCCAACGCTTAGGAGGATCAAACTCCAACGATATAATGGAGGAAGAAACATGAAGAGGAAATGCAGGGAGGTTAACCAGAGAAGCACCTGGTTTGCAACCCTGCAGTGGGAATAGAGGGATGGGGATTAAAAAAGAGAAAGAGGAGAGAAGCAGCTGTACCCACAAAGCTGTACCCACAAAGATACAGTCAGTCAGTCACTGCGGCCGGGAACTTTTCTGAACAACACGGACTTCAGCATTCAGACATGCGACAGGAAATTCCTGCAATGTGAAGTAAAGAAAAAAAAGTGAAACAGAAAAGTGGAGTTTTCGTCCTTGTTTAAAGGCCTCAAAAACATATACCAGGCAGGAGCCTCAGCGTGACTTACTGCTTGGCGCAAGACGCAGCAGTCAGAATCAGCCATTACTTTGATAGCATCCATCGTTTCTCCACTTCACAGATCTGGCACAGCTCGACGTGGATCAGAAGACTGGCAGCGAAATAGAAGTTTGCTGCACTTGTACCTTTATACACCTGCTAAGCACGTCGTCATTTGACCTCATTTATCACTTGGTCACGGTCACACCCCCTGCCCCTCCTATAAAAAGCAAGATAAAGCATGGATGGAAAGCTATAACAGACACAAGAGAGATGAGGCTAGGTCGGGCCGGAAATACGATCCAATATCTCTGCCTCGTGAAGGCTACCCGCTCCGGCAACGAAGCACAGCGCCTGTGTGTTCGTTACACCCTTGTAGAAGCAGATCCCAGTGAAGGGCAGCTGCAGCACAAGGTCGCAGTGACATATTGTTTGCAGCTCGTATCCTCGTATCACCGCGTCATCTTCAGAAGACTCCTTATCCGCGTGATATTTTTTCTTCTTGTTTTCTCTCTACTGCCCACCTGTCAAAACCTCATATAAACAGCAGCACTACTATAGCTGGCCCGGGATACAAGCATAAATAATCTGCCAGATAACAGATACCTCTTACCAGTACTCGTGACGGCCTACTGGTGTTTCTCCATGAGGAACGATGCACAACTTATACCATTCCAAACGAAATTACCTCAGTGTGGGAATTGGGAAAAACGTGTAGTGCTTTAAAACCGAGTTCTTGATATTTCTACAAAGCTCCGTGATCCTGCATGTCATCAACTCACAACTATGTATATGGCGTATTGTGCTTATTTTGTGACGCCTCAGTCATCAATGATACTGTTTTTCAGTGTCTGTCGACATGTACAGACGGCCTAAATTAACGCAGTCTTGGGAGCCTACGAGAATTAGGCCTCCCAACTGGCCAATGTCCGGGTCCTGATAGCTGGATTTACAGACCATTTCACTGACATTATAGATATGAATTGTCAGACTATTTCCCTGACATTATAGTTAAAGCTATATTGGATGTGTATTTGGACACAGTGAATTTCTATGCCTTAGTGTCGACTTCCAAAATACAAAAATAAAAACTTCTCACTACTGAATGTTCGAAAACGGAATTCTGTCAGTGTGTTGATAAGTGCTGTATACTTATTGCATATTCAAACACTTTACAGCTTGTTAAAATATTCCAATTTAAACATGGTTTGTGTCGTGATGTCAAGAACTGTCCCAATATACCTGTCACTTTGAATTAAATTATTGTTATATTTACTCATCTACTTTCTAGGTATTGCGTTTTCCTCATTTTCACTCACCTCCAATCCACGTCAATAAACCGATGTATTGTTGCATGAGATTACGCTTCTCGACGGAAAACTCTGTTCCAACGTACGAATAATTTATCGTCATCTTTCTCTAGTCTTGCCAACCCCTACAAGAAAAATGATACTTCAATTGGTCTGAATTAGCGAACACAAAAGTAATTTATTATTTCATTTTGTTCAAAGATAAGCGAACACAATCCTACAGCAACAACAAAAAGGTTCCGATGAGAAATGCACTAAAACGACTACACTTCCTCCTACACTGCAACCGAAATGAATGCTAACGACTCTGTTAGCTGTCTACTTTGCAGTATTTTATTTACTCCTGCGAACAAATCAAAAGAAAACCCTAATCTTCATTTTTTCATATTTTGGTAGCATTGAGAAGCCTGGTTGCAGAATGAGAGAAAGCGTAAACTCACCTCCCAAATACCGCGTTCCCTTTTTTTTTTAATACCGAGTTACGTTCTCTCGTTATCATTTGTCTTCTCGCTTCATTACAGAGCGTCTAGGGACTCATGATATACGGCAGGGCATCAGTGAAAAAGCAAAATGCTCGCATTAATTTGCGGCATACGATAGAATTGTATGCGGAGCGCCATGATGAAGTGGAGCATCTGTGTTTCTAATAACGACCACGGAGCCCTCTCGGTGTCTCTCTTTTGTACGTTATTCAGTGTGATAGCGCATCGCAACGCTGTTTGCTCTTTTCGGGGCTCTTGAAACATTCAGCAGTGCAGCGAGACATCGCTATGTAGCGGACATAATGACACAGGGGTTATCTGCTTGCGCTTCCGTCGTAACTCGTAGAACAATTGAAGAGGGTCTGATGACAAAACAAGCATTGCAGAGCAAAAAAGATAACGTGAGCGCATAATTTACTGAAGCCTTTTGAACGTGTGACGGCGTCGTATGAATAATGGCACGAGGTACAACGAAATTGAGATGCATTTGATGTGTTCTTAAGATTATTCGGCCATGCGAACAGGAACGCGGCTCTAGAAACATTTGACATGACTTGTCAAGAGCCCCTTTTTTATGCCCCCTGATGTGTCACTACTACATCAGAGCACTTTGACCGAGAAAGCCCTTGTATTTTGCCTAAAGACAAGAGCGGCATTTTTATGGACCTATATTGACACTAATATGTCGAGTTGACCCACAGTTTGTTCTTCTAAGAAACTACGTTTTACAGAAGACTCGTTTACTCATCACTGCAATCAGCACGAAGTTAAGTTATTGTGGCAAAAAGGAACACAGTAATAGAGATATAGAATGGTAGCGTAAAGACAGGGACCTTCACCGGGCGAGGCCACTGCGAAGCCACCGCTCTTCTATAAATACGGCAAAAGGGTTCATTATAATTTAAAAAAAAGACCAGCTGTAACTGTAAACGGCAACGTCATGCCAATAACGCTGTCTAAAGGCAACCCACGAACGTAGCGATTGAAGTGTCATAACGTGTAGTTAATTCCAGTTTCTCCATGAAGCCACAGCAGTGCCCTGACAGCGGCTCACGTTGAAGTACGCGTAGGCTACCACCCTGCAATATTGCTTTGTCTTGAAGATCTTGAAGCTAACCTAGTGTGGCTGAGAAGACTGCTTTGTGGGCGTGCAATTGTTTCCATTCGTAGAAAAGGTGCGCGATTGTTTGGCTGTGCCCACAGAGTTAACGAAATGCGCTATTAGTTGTTTTGATAGAGAATGAATATGCATTCGAGAACGCCACGGCAAGCCGGAGACGTACCATGATGGTCTAATAATGTCGTCATAGGTGGCGTCGATACGTGCTGAAAAATAGCGTTGAAGGTATGCAGTTTTGAACTTGCCATCGACAGTTAAACCCACAAGTCCAGCGTTGAATGCAAGAAAATGTGCTACCCCACTTACACTAAACCTGTCCGACAGTTGCCTCCATGCAGCTCCCCAGCTTCTCATAGAATAACTGTCTATATAATGGTCTATCTCATATGATTGCTAAGCCACCCTCCAAAGTTTCCTTTTCGCTTTAGACATGGCTCACATCAGCCAGGTGAAACAAGGCTCACTTGAGTATCTATTGTTCAATACAGGCACGTTCCCTTTGAAGTCCTGGCGAGAGGGTGAGGCCACGTCACAAGGTAGCGTCAGTAAAATACGGCAAATCACCAGCAGAGATATTGCTAGGTGCCTAACCAAGAACCACACTAAGTCGCATTTCCTAGAGCGGAAGACACTCAGTAGCCAGGCTCCGGCATTGACTTCCCGGTTGTTTCCTCCCGGAACACTAGTTTGACCACGACAGTATAACCGGAGTGGACGGGGGACGGCGGATCACTGTTTTTAGGAAAGGAGGAGGAGAGTGATGGCAAAAAGAAAAGTGACAGCGATTTGATCAAGCTTGACTTCTAGAAGTGCAGCATGAAGCTTATGTGACACAGTCGAGGATGAGTGAAAAGACTTCGGCGCTGAAGATTGGCTGCTACACCAACTACCCGCTTGAGAACGCTGCAAAAAATTCAATAGAAGGGCGGGTACTTACCAGCCTGCAAGTGCTGTAGAAGACACGGTGCTACGCAGACGTTCAACGCGGAAAAGAAGAATTCCGGACAGGTTTTAGAAGAAAGTTCAGTATCTCACCAGATACTTTAAGGGAAGTGCTGTAACGCGTTAACTGCAGGACTGCGTCTTGGCGCATCTCCACGGCGCCTGCACACAGTTCTTCCTATACTGAAGAAGACCACCGTCAGATGTCTTTGGAATGAACCTCAATTTTTTACGCGATAGCACCAAAGAGCTCGTTTCGCAGAGATTCTAACGTCGGCTTCGACTTCATTGGCCATCAGCGAAAAATCATGATCTTTGCGTGGCCGAAAAATTCAGAAAGATGGAAATAAAATAAATTATGAATATTCTGGACCTGAGAAGGATTGTTTGCATGGAAAGTGGGTGCTCTACCATACAGCCACACCTCTGCTTGCGAATAGAGCAAAAATAACTTCATCTGCTTGTACTTCATCTGATTGTGAATACAATAACTTCAGCTGCTTGTGAATGCAGTGAAACTAACTAATGTTTTACAAACACAAGCGTCCTGTATACATGCTTCACAATACAACATAAAATAACGGCATACTAATGCCTAGTACAAGCGTATCTTTGGCATCGGGAGTCAGAACAGGACATTATCATAATGATTTCATAGTTTAAAGCGAGTCACCCACTACAAAAAGCACACACGTTACTGTACACTTAAGGCCACGCAGTGGGTGCATAGAAAGTTCGCAGAAAATTCATACATTAGGAGTTTGAATTACGTGCTAGGAACAGAATGTTACTGTCCCGTTCAACTCCTGATGACAAAGCCCAAGGGTTCCATAATTTTTTACTTGTAGTCCTCGCCTGTTTCCGCAACGTCATTTCACGAATAACTTGCCGGGAAGCTAGTTACGAGAGTAAAGCAACGTAACATTACTTAGCAGCTACTCACAACATGTGAGCGTCCCGTAACACGTAAATATTTAAAGGAAACTATATCTGACACATATCTGTCTGGCTGAATAAAAAGTACGCGGGTAAAAAGTGACGTAACATGTTACTAGTCACGGGACATGTTCTCACCAGAAACCTGGTAAAAGGCCGTCACATCAGTCAAACTACGCAAAGACTAGTTACATCACTAAAGATTACGCAACATCATGTAGCTAGTCACACGAATAAAATCAGGCAATATGAAGTAAAAAGCCAGGGTAATAAAATTGTGTAGCAACTAGTCACGAGATTGAAGCGATGTGATATAGTCGCAGCTTGTGATGTCACATGTTACTAACAATAGATAGAGAAAAAACAGGTAGGGTGAGAGGTTAACCAAATGCCAGTGTCCAGTATGCTACCTTGTGCTGGGACGGAGAAATAGGGGACCAAAAAGAGAGAGATAAAGAACAAATAACGTGAAAAAATAAACAACCACCCAAACACTCGATAGCGTTTCAGTTACTTGTTCAGACCGGCCTGTAGATCATAATAAGCTTGTAGTAATGCTTATACGGTGTCATTCTACGACGTTAAGTATATAGACGATGGCGTAATATTATTTCTGGGACAGAAGCTGCCCGTGTGACTAGTTGAGAGCAAGCATAACAAGGAGATTGACTCTGTGGCCCGTACAGTCGCATGGGACTTGCAACAAATTTAGTTAGGACATGCGTAGTGTGGGAAAACGACCAAAACTGCATAATAGTCATGCCTAGCCATACCTAATAATTTTGCATATTTAGTAATAGCCTAGCGTATCAAGGAAAATCTTGACATTACTAGAAGAAATTAAGTTGAACCCTAGATCCTCCCATGATTCCAGTCTTCTGCCACAAGTTCAAGCTCCACATATTTTTTTTATTTATGTATCATACTGCTAAAGAATGGAGCCGAAAACACGCTCAAAAACACTTATGTCTACTTTCAACCTACCGTTAACGCATAGGTTTTGTTATCATAACCAACAAACCCAGGTAATCACATCTTACAAAATGCAATTTTCTAATATTCGTTACACGTGATATTTTTCTGCGATTCTTTTAAACTGGACAAAAGGAGGTCGCATGCAAAAGTCAGACTGATAATAACCAGTTGCAAATGGTAGTATTCTATAATTCCGTGCCAACCTTACTATGGGTATGGGGTGCATAACTTGCCAAAACATGTCCCATTTGACGCAGACGTGTTCGAGTGACGCGAACAGATAAAATAGGTTGTTTAGCGAGCGCAAACGACAAACCAAACGTGCTCTCTTGTTTGTCCTTCTCGTGAATGGAAGCTGTAGCAGACAATATTAACATTCACGCATAAGTTTCAGTAAAAATTACGCTGAATCCTGCTTTTAAGTCTGCACGCTTTTTTCGATTTCATGTAAACCCACAACATGTATGTTATATTCTCAGTTGTAGCTGTTACCATGAATAGTATGACTCTGTTCCACACAAGCATTATTATTATTATTATTATTATTATTATTATTATTAATATTATTATTATTATTATTATTATTATTATTACAGGGCAGACGTGTCCGTAGCGCACAAGAATTGTTGGCAGATGTGTAATATATAGGCGTTGATAGTGAAGTGCTGCAAATGAAATGAGGCAGTGTTCCGTAGATTGATTGCGCATTTAACGATTACGGCTCGTAGCAGTGCAAAGAGCTGGGCTTGCAGTAGGTGACGAGAATGTTGACCCGCAAACTTCTCAATCTCATCTGCCCACATAACTTTATGTCTCCCCCTAACCCGCTTGCCTTCTCTGGGAATCCTGTCAGCTACCTTTAATTACCAGTGGTTAACCTGCCTACGCAGTACATGCCCGGCCCATGTCCATTTTCTCTTCTTGATTTTAACTATGATATCCTTAACCCCCGTTTGTTCCCTAATACACTCTGCTCTCTTCTTGTCTCTTAAAGTTACAGCTACCATTTTTCTTTCCATTGCTCCCTGCATCGTCCTCAATTTGAGCTGAACCCTCCTAGTAAGTCTCCTGGTTTCTGCTCCGTAGCTAAGTACCGGCGAGATGCAGCAGTTACATACCTTCTTATTGGGGGATAGTGGTGATCTACCCCTCATGAATCGAGATTGCTTACCAAATGTGCTCCACCCCATTCCTATCCTTCTAGTCACTTCAATTTCGTGGTTCGGATCCGCGGTTATTACCTGTCCCAAGTAGATGTAGTCTTTTACGACTTCAAGTGTACTATTATTGTTGCAGATGATTACGGCCGCGCGACAACGAGCAGGAGAACCGAAGAAAGAAGAAGGTAGACACGCGCAGTCGGAATAAAGAGACGTTCTTGGTGTAGGGCTCAGGTCTCGAATACGCGACATCTTTCTGGTGCCGAAACCCCCTGGTCACGCTTTTCCAAGACTTCTACTTCCGATGGCGTCGTTGCAGCAGCTGCGTAAGAGAGGTGGTTACGACAAAACTTCGGGTGGTGTTTGACGCTTTCTCGCACGCGCCTTGACATCCCTACCTGAATGATGTCTTGTTCAAGGGTACGAGGCTGGGAGTCGACATTGTGCAACTGCTGCTCACCTTTCGATGTCACCTGGTGGTCCTCATCGCGTAGATCAAAAAGGCATACTTGCAGATGCTTATTTGCCCGGAAGACCGCAACGTGCTGCAATTCCTCTGGATTGATCGGTTGCCCACGGATAATGATACATCTCCATTTAGGTTGACGTGAAGAATGACGCGGATCCCGTTCGGAGCATCGTCTAGCCGATTTTTGCTCGCAGCAATTATTAGACATCACCTAGCCTTTTTGTCGAGAACGATATCAGGAGACTGTAGCATTACTAGAGGCCTTTTACATCTAAGACCTTATCGTGGGACTTCCAAGCGTGGACGAAGCTGCCAAGGTGTACAATGAAGCGCGCAAGATATTCTCGCCAGCAAGCATGGAATTGCGCAAGTGGGCTTCCAATGCACCTACCTTGCGGAAAATCTTCCTTGTAGACAAGATTGCTTTTGAAGACGAAGCCGGAGAGAGCACACTAATCAAGGTCCTTGGTATACCTTGGGAACGCGAAGGCGGCAGAATAATTCTCTTGGTGTGCGAAGCGTCTGTTCTTGCTGCGAACAAGCCTTCAACCAAGTGCGTTGTGCTCCAGGTGTTAGCAAGAGTGTATGCTCCATTGGGGTATCTAGATCCATTTTCACTCAAGGCAAAGCTACTGTTTCAAGGCTTGTGGAAGAAGAAATGCACATGGTACGATGCCCTCCCGCCAGAAGAGCAAGCAAGCTGGAACAGTTGGCGCACTGACTTGGACAGCATATATTCCTATTCTGTCGACCATTACGTATTCCTACAAGCCGCTAATGCGACGATTTCAATCGAACTACACGTGCTCTGTGACGAAAGTCCCGGAGCGTGTGGTGCCTGCATCTACGTACGGGCGTGCTCAATTAATGGTGGCTGCAACTGACGGCTCCTCATAAGCAAGAGCCACGTGGCACCACTTAAACAGATTTCGCTGCCACGTCTAGAGCTTTTGGCATGCGTTGTCGGCGCAAAGTTGTGCGCATACGTGAAGACAGTACCAGTGCTAAGCTCTGTTCCTGTACACTTTTAGACCGACTCACTCGTAACATTGCATTGGATTTGGAACACGCCTGCCAAAAGAGAAATGTTTGTACGTCATCGAACCTTTGAGATTCATAGCCTGACATCGCCGACCCAGTGGCATCATTGTTCCGGAAAGGAAAATCCCGCTGACTTGGTTACAAGAGGGGTTTCATCATCTTATCTTCTTGCTTCAACAGTGTGGTGGCATGGTACAACTTGGCTTCATGATCCCGCAGAGCCATTGCCTACTGAGCGCGCTGAATTGACAGAAAAGGTTGCAGTCTTCTAATAAAGTCGAGAAAAAACGTCGGAGTGTCCCGCGGGCTTTGTTGCGAACACTATATTATCTGTAAGCAAGTATAGCAACCTGAACAGACTGCTAAGAGTCACCAGATGGGTGTACCGCTTCGCGGCAAACGCGTAAAAAAACAGTGTTCTGCGACCGGACCGTTAACAGCAGCAGAGACTCGCAAGGCAGAACACTATTGGTTACAAAGTGTCCAAGAAAAATGTTCTACGAAGAAGTACAGGCGCTTCGCGCAGCGAAGGAACTAACGTGCACGAGCCCCATTCTTCAATCACATTCTTTCCTGGACGAAGGTGTTTTGCTTCGCGTTGGGGGCCGTCTGCAGGAGCTAGCCGACTCTTGTGATGTCAAGCACCCAATACTGTTGCCAGCAAGGCACACCTTGACCCATCTTGTGGTTTCACCCGCGCATGAACGCGTCCTTCACAGCGGAGTAGAGGCCACGCTTTGCGACCTTCGAGAGAAGTTTTGGTTTGTGAAGGGATGACAGACCATTAAAAGTGTACTGTGGAATTGTTTGCCTTGCAAACAATTCCTCAAGCCTGTCGCTGAGACATCTTCATTTGCCCCATTGCCACGAGACCGCATCACGGAATCAAGTCCTTTTTTAGTCGTTGGGTTGGATTTCTGCGTACCTCTCTACACACATGACACGGCTGCTACGAGCAAAAAGGCATATATACTCATGTTCTCCTGTGCTGTCATTCGAGCTATACATTTGCAATTGACGACCGACATGACAACGACAACTTGTTTCGCCTTCCACCGTTATACCTCACGGCGTGGAATTCCCGACGCCGTTTACTCGGATAACGCGCTGTCTTTTCACGGCTAAGCGCGAGTTCTCAAGATCATTCTGCCAGCTCTGCGACAATATGCGGCCAACATCAACATCAAGGCTAGTGGGAGCGCCTCATCAGATCGACTAAGAACGCATTGAAACGGTCACTTGGGCGCAGCAGTCTCGACGCTGAGGAACTCGCTGTGGTTTTATGCGAAGCGGAAGCGGTCATAAACAGCCGACCTCTTACGTATTTTGATGGCAGCCCTGATGAACTGCAGCCCCTGACTCCGTCTCACTTCTTGATCGGAAGACGCCTCATGTGCCTTCCGCAAGAAGACAGCAATACTCATGGCATATCACCAATGAGAAAGCACCTGCTATGTCGCGCGCGCTATCGTGAGCGTTTTACAGCGGGGCTATGGAGCCGATGGAAGCAGTCCTACCTCCTTCTACTTCAATCCGCGCACAACGCGCCTCATCGTACACTACCTCGACTTTGCGAAGGTGATGTGGTGCTTCTGCACGACGAAGGCACACGTACGCTACTATGGAAGCTGGGAAAGGTTCTGACAGTGCACCCGGGAAGGAATAACATCGCAAGCATCTTCACCCTTCTACTAGCATCAGGACACAACATAAAACGACCCGTTCGAAAGTTAAGCATTCTGGAGGCAAGCCAGTGCGAATCAACAACCTCGTGATCGACTTCGCCCCTTGGGAGTATGTTGCGAATGGTTGCGGCCGTGTGACAACGAGCAGAAGAACCGAAGAAAGAAGTTAGGCACGAGAAGACGGAATAAAGGGACGTTCTTGGTGTAGGCCTCGGGTCTTCAATACGCGACAATTACCTATCTCGAAGCGCTGTTTTCTTCCGAGGTAGTTATACATTACTCTCGTTTCCTGCAGATTAATTCTAAGATCTACATTTTGCTCTCGTTGTCCAACTCCGTAATCATGAGTTGCAATTCGTTCCCTGAGTTACTCAGCAATGCAATGTCATCGGTAAAGCGCAGGTCACTGAGCTACTCTCCATTAACCCTTATCCCTAACTCTTCCATGTATCACCTATCATGTGGATGGCTAAATGTTTCATGTCACGTATTGTTGCCTCATTAGACACAACAAAGGTCCGCGTCTTTCCACTACTTCGCAAACACTAGCTACACCATGCTCATATCTGCCCGGCTTAGTCGCACATTGATCCCAAGATGAATTTCGATTAATGGGCAAATATGCAAAGCAACTGGTTACACGATCAAAATACCCGAACCTCGTTGTTACAACTCACATCAGGGCCGTGTTTCGATGTCTTTTGAATGCTGTTTACGCCAGTATTTGATTACTTTTGCCAAAACAAACTGTGACAGCCCTTTGTCGCACGCCTTTAGCAATACCCGTTGAAATACTACAATATTCTTCTCACATTAGAACTTATCTCTCATGTGAGGCTCGGGAACATTGTGTGCATCGGTAAGCATCTGTGTTTACCTTCTATTCTCTTTGACCTAAATAATTGAAGTTGAAAGATACATGGGCACATTGTGAGCGCGACACTCGTTTAGCAATTAGGGCCCTTTTCGAAAAGCGGACCGAATGCTTTGACGTGGTATTATCGCCATTCTCGTAAATGGTAATCTATGAACGGGAACAAAGGCCTATCTCGTTTGCTCGTGGTAGTTATGCAAGCGTGTTAGTGATTCACACGGTGGAAAAAGTTTGCCTAAAAGAAGAACAGAGTGCGAATTACCCGGTGCGATGCAGTTTCGCCAGAGCTCGGTGCCGTGATTTAGCGCGCTTGCCGTCGCACTAATTGCCCCCGGTGACCGGTGGGCAGCCATTGCAGAAGCGGCCTCGCGCGCCTTTCTAAACCACGGTGCTGGTGAAACCAATTCCAGGACCGACCTCGTTTGCGCCGTCGTTGAATCAGTTTCAGTATGGGACTAATTGTGATCCTCATTCAGCGTGTACGCTTGCAGCGTTTCTGCGCTCCTCCAGTCTTGCAAGCCCGAAATCATGGTGGCTTGACTGGGTAGTTGTAAAGTCAGTCTTCAGCTTAGCGCCTTTACCGTTTCATTTCGATGTCTTCAAAGTTTGTAGCTGACACCTAAAGAATGAGACTGAATTATAGGAATAATTGTTTTATAAATTGAATTGTGAAATTAGACAGCTTTACCCAGCCTGCGCTATAGCCCTAATTTAGCAAAAACTGGCCACAGTAGCTGGTACTACCTTGTGCTGGTAGTATGAAATGAATACGGCACCTGAAGTCATATCACTTAGAGAGGTGGTTTGTTCGATCAATTTACCTTAGTCGCCAGACTGCATTACTTGAGAAACAGCAAACGCTTACGCACCCCCCCCCCTCCGTAAACTATAAGTAAAGGAACATAACTCTTTTAATGGGAAAATGCAGTATTTTAATGTTGTAGATATTGTAGAGGAATTTCCTTGTAGTACTCTCTGCATACAGTTTTTATGTTCTATGCTTAGAACCAGATAATCGTGGCTTCTAATAATGTGATGTATGTTTTGCAAAGTTTAGAGTCGTCCTTGCCAATGACAATTTCGTACCCTTGCGGCTTACCGGCCAATATATGCAATCCTTATCAGCTCATAATGAAAATAGAAACGCTGTTAGGAAAAAAAGGTCATGAACACCAACATCATAACCGACTTGACTACAGGCACTGCACGCCAAAGGGCTCTCCCATGTTCTGCCAATAACTCCGGTCCTGGGCTCACTGTGGCCACGTTATTAGCCCCGAGAAGTAGGAGTGACGCCACCTGGCGGATGACGTCACGGCACGGACTGTTCGATGCGAGCCGCGGCGCGCCTACATAATAATGCGCTCGCTTCGTGCGCTGTTCCACTGTTTGCGTTCGCTTTTTAGTTGTCTCAAACTGCAGATAATTAAAGAAAGCGGATTTGGTAGTGGTTCAGGGAAACAAAATAAAAAATTTACTCTTTCTTCTGCAATGTGAGATGAATGAAAAGGTATGTGTCGCGCTGCTAACCTCGATGATGCCATTCGTCGCCACGACATCCACTATCCGACGGGTGGGAAAATGAAGCACACGCTTCTGTTTGGATCAACGAACTTAATGACGCATAATCATGTGATTTTGAGAAGGAATCAAAACACCATATTTAAATTAGAAGGTTGGGATGTGCACTAGTGATTCCTTTTGGAGATATCAGGGCTTATCCTTCCCTAGAATAATTTGTACCGGAGGAATCCACGTATCTATGAACAGAGCTTTCACAAGTGTATCAAGCCCCGCACTTCCGTGCAGCATCGAGTATCGCAAACATACACCAGAAGACGCTCAACCTAGAATAACGTCGTGGCGGTTGTGTGTTATCTCGTGTACTTGCTCACTCAACAAGTTGTTTAGTTTCATGTTTCTCTCACAATTATATTGAAGCTTTAATTGACCAAAATTATTTACGTTAAGTGCGGTTCACGTTAGGTGTGGAAATTCTTATTTCGGTCACATTCTGTCTTTGTGCAGAATTGTAGCAACAATGTGGTCGCACTACTAACTACCAGTTTATATAGCCACCTCAGTCATCGCCTCATCGAGGCAAAGGTTGTTCAGTTATTACCTGGTCCCAGAAGCCTTTAGGTTTAAATTTTTTTCGAGGTTTGGGGAGGACATCTTCTGAAATGGTCGTTTCACCCTCTGCATGGGAAAAAATTTAGGCGGAGGGGACAGGCCCCGTAAGCAATTCTATGGTTATGCCACTGCTTGGGCTACGTCCATGAGTGCGCCATGAAAAGAGTTAATTTAGACTTTCTGACGTTTCTGTTGAAATCGTTGCTGTCAGTGGTGTCCCACATGAAGCTCCTATTAGCGGTTGTGACGTGGTGGTAGAACACCCCAGCATTTCACGAAAATCAGGGCATAGGACTACATAAGCCTTGGCGCATGTTGAGAAGAAACCTGTACTTATCATCCCAGTGAGCGGAAAGATCTCATTATATCCGTAATCCTTGTGTACATGTGCGGCGTTGTAATTACGTAGCACCATTTAGCATATTTTCTTAGCACCAGTTTTCGGTATACGCGATAAGTACAACGAATGGCTTGCCCTGCACCTCCATATTCACAATAAATACTTCGTTCTGGGGGTAATCTGCCTATCCTAAGCTAAGTTATGGAAACTTCTTATAGCTTTCTAGATTTTCACTATTTGTGAGACCTTGCACCTTGTATGTTGAGAAATTTGCGTCCCAAAATTGAGTAGTAATCACCAACGCATCACCAAAGAACGTGTACACAACGGGTGCAGAAAAAGGCAACAAGCGCCGGCGAAGCAGGAAAGTTTTTGCCGTGACGTCACATTGCCGCGACCGCAGTGACGCCAGTGTTCGTTCTCGGGGATAATATCCGCAAGCTTTTGAATGTAATCAGCCCACCTCACTTTCATTTCCCTTATATCTGTTTTCTTTCGAATCCAGTTAGCCACCTTAATGACCAGTGGTTACATCACATACGCGTTACAAGGCCTGGCCATGTCTATTTTTCTGTCCTGATTTTGAATTTATCTACTTAACACTCGTTTGTTCCCTGACACTCTGCTATCTCCTTGTCCCTTCTATGCTTCCAAGGTAAGTATTTATTCGAGGCTGTTGTTGTGTACATCCCGTTTAAGGGACAGTGGTGCTTGCGAGTGTGCTCCACCCCATTCTCATTTTTCTAGTTATTTCAACATCACAGTTAGTCTTCGCGCTTGTGACCCATCCTAGGTAGAAGCCTTCCTTTATTACTTTCATGCGTCGCTATACCTTTCGCAAAGTGCTGTTCTCTTCCGAAAATGTTGCGCCATATTTTACTGCATATTGATTTAGAGACTTACCCAATATACTATCTTTGTCCAATTTAGCAACCATAAGTTTCAATACATCCCCTGAGTGGATAATATTGACAGGCATCAGTGACATCAATGACAATGATATGGAATATATGAAAATTCTCATTGACATTGCATTGAACTCAGGAAAGACACTTGGTTGATAGTTCGAATTGCACTCGTGTTAAATGACTATGCGAGAACACGCAGCGATGGTATAAGTTAAATTGTGTATCGGTTTCAAAATGGTTTTCGAGGACGTGTCTGTTTCATGCACTGGCATTGATTAGGCAGTGATTGAGCAGCATTGAATAGGTCCAAGATTTGAGCGATTAAAGTGATATAAAGAGAGTTGAATGAGAGAAAGAGGACCTAACACGCTTCTAGTGAGTAAACGGGTAGGGGTTTCACACCATGACAATATTAGATAAGTTTACAATTGAGACCTTTCCCGCAATCGTTCCCTGAGTTACTCGCAATGCAATGTCATCGGTAAAGCGCAGGTCACTGAGCTACTCTCCATTAACCCTTATCCCTAACTCTTCCATGTATCACCTATCATGTGGATGGCTAAATGTTTCATGTCACGTATTGTTGCCTCATTAGACACAACAAAGGTCCGCGTCTTTCCACTACTTCGCAAACACTAGCTACACCATGCTCATATCTGCCCGGCTTAGTCGCACATTGATCCCAAGAAGAATTTGCATTAATGGGGTAAATATGCATAGATATTGGTTACACGATCAAAATACCCGAACCTCGTTCTTTCAACTCACAGCAAGGCCGTGTTTCGATGTGTTTTGAATGCTGTTCATGCCAGTATTTGAATACATTTGCCAAAACAGACTGTGACAACTCTTCGTCGCATGCCTTTACCAATGCCCGTTGAATTGCTGCAATATTCTTATCACTTTGGGACTTATCTCTGGTGTGAGCCTCGTGAAACTTATGAGCAGCTGTAAGCATCTGTGTTTACCTTCTATTTTCTTTGACCTAAACAATTAAAGTTGTAAGATTCGTGAGCGCCACACTCGTTTAGCAATTAGCGCCCTTTTCGAAAAGCAGACCAAACGCTTTGGCGTTGTATTATCGCCATTCTCGCAAATGGTAATCTATGAACGGGAGCAAAGGCCTATCTCGTTTGCTCGTGGTGGTTAGGCAAGCGTGTTAGTGATTCACACGGTGGAAAAAGTTAGCCTAAAAGAAGAACGGTGTGCGAATTACCCGGTGCGATGCAGTTTCGCCAGAGCTTGGTGCCGTGATTTAGCGCGCTTGCCGACGCACTAATTGCCCCCGGTGACCGGTGGGCAGCCATCGCAGAAGCGGCCGCACACGCCTTTCTAAACCATAGTGCTGGTGAAACCAATTCGCGGACCGACCTCGTTTGCGCCGTCGTTGAATCAGTTTCGGTATGGGACTAATTGTGATCCTCATTCAGCGTGTACGCTTGCAGCGTCTCTGCGCTCCTCCTGTCTTGCAAGCCCAGAATCATGGTGGCTTGACTGGGTAGTCGTAAAGTCGGTCTTCAGCTTAGTGCCTTTTTCGTTTCATTTCGACGTCGTCAAAGGTTGTAGCCTACACCAAAAGAATGGGACTGAATTAATGGAAGGTTTGTTTTATAAATTGAATTGTGAAATTAGACTACGTTACCTGCAGCCTGCAATATAGCCCTAACTTAACAAAAACTGGCTACAGTAGCTGGTACTACCTTGTGCTGGTAGTAGAAAATGAATACGGCATCTGAAGTCACATCACTTAGTGAGATGGTTCGTACGATCTTATTACCTTAGTGGCCAGCCTGCATTACTTGAGAAATAGCAAACCTTTACGTACCCCCCTCTCCCCTGAAAATGTGGGTAAAAGAACACAACCCTTTCAATCAGAAAATGCAATATTTTAATGTTGTAGACGTTGTATAGAAATTTCAGTGTAATACTGTCTGCTGAGATTTTTTATGTTATAGAATTAGAACCAGATGATCGTGGCGCTAATAATGTAATGGATGTTTCGCGAAGTTTGGGGTCATCCTTACCAATGAGAATTTTGTACCCTTGCAGCTTACCGGCCAATATATGCAATCCTTATCTGCTTATAATGAAAATAGAAACGCTGTTAGGAAAAAAAGGTCATGAACACCAACATCATAACCGACTTGACTACACGCACTGCACGCCAAAGGGCTCTCCCATGTTTTGCCAATCACGCCGGTCCTAGGCTCGTTGTGGCCACGTTATTAGCCCCGAGAAGTAGGAGTGGCGCCGCCTGGCGGATGACGTCACGGCGCGGACTCTTCGATGCGAGCCGTGGCGCGCCTACATAATAATGCGCTCGCTTCGTGCGCTGTTCCACTGTTTGCGTTCGCTTTTTAGTTGTCTCAAACTGCAGATAATTAAAGAAAGTGGATTTGGTAGTGTTTCAGGGAAAAAAATTACTCTTTCTTCTGCAATGTGAGATGAATGAAAAGGTCTGTGTCGCGCTGCTAACCTCGATGATGTCATTCGTGGCCACGACAGCCACTATCCGACGGGTGGGAAAATCAAGCACACGCTTCTGTTTGGATCAACGAACTCAATGACGCATAATCATGTGATTTTGAGAAGGAATCAAATCGCGATATTTAAATTAGAAGGTTGGGATGTGCACGAGTGATTCCTTTCGGAGATATCAGGGCTTATCCTCCGCTAGAATAATTTGTACCGGAGGAATTTACGTATCTATGAACAGCGCTTTCACAAGTGTATCAAGCCCCGCACTTCCGTGCAGCATGAAGTATCGCAAGTAGTAGTAGTAGTAGAAAACTTTATTATATGCATAATCCAGACAGGCTTGAACTCCAGTGCCCCGAAGAATATACGGGGTGGAACATATACCTGAAGGTGCACAGAAAGAGCATATACAACAAGACTTTAAGTTGGGTGAGTTGGTTCATCGTGATTGTGTTCTAGTTACAGCGCGACAACTTCAGGAAGAGAAAAACAAATTACAGGAAAGAGCGCTTACTTTCAACTATATTTCATTGAAGGTGCTACGACTGCTTTTATACCGTGTACAAGAAAATTCAGTTGACACTGAGCGCTCTTTCCTGTTATTTTAACTCTTCCTGAAGTGGTCACGCTGTTACTAGAACACAACCATATACAAGGGTCATATCGAAAAGGAACTTCATTGAGGTGCGTAAAATAGTGGAGTATAATGGTAAAATTACATCCAAGTGTTTCACAATGCGAATTATGTAACCAGGTGTTACGCAATGCAAATTGTGTAACCAGGTACCACACTGTACAAAATGTTTAACGAGGTCGTTCAATGCCTCGAATCTATTGAAAAGCGTTCTGCCATAATTCTTCATTGTCATCAGGCACTGTGCCAGTTTAACGCGTAGTGGGTGCCTCGCAAGCATTCTGGTAGTAGTAGCCCTTATCGACTTTGCAATAGGTTCTTGAAATGCAACTTTTCGACTTTTAGAAGCGCTTGTGCTACGCTTCTCGCCGGCCTGGTCTTTGCTTTTTTCTTCAAATTTTTATATTTTGTCAATTACTTGCTGAGAAAAAACAAAGGTATTACTAAGTCTAAGAAATAGGTAGGATATATTATTTAGCAAGTAATCACAAGCTGCTTGCATCAGGACCCCGAAAAAAATCACACTTTTATCAGAGATCATAGCGTTGGCTATTAGGCCACGCAATCAGACTGGACTCTGTCAACTTTTTCATGTATACCAAGATTGGCTCAGGCAAAAGTTTCACGTACTCTCCCCACCAATGACTACGCCTTAGCAGGTTTGGAATGAGCACAGCTTATCTTCATCTCGAAAGAAGTGCTGTGTGGCGGAAAGTGATCAGGAGACGAAAAAAAAAAACGGACAGGTTCACTAATGCCATCAGCCACAGCATTAAGAAACAAAGTCATCGCCATCTTCTCAATGTCACCTCCGTATTATCGTGTCCTGTTGGTCGTGCACAATAGATGCCACACTCAGAAATGCACCTTTTTCTGTTTTCTTGGAAAGTAAGCCTGACCCATTCCTCTCTAGAGTCCTTCTTACGTGTATTTTATACAACTCTCGTATAAGCTATCCAGAGAAAGATCAGGAAGAAGAAAAGATTCGGAGGTGAACGCTATAGTCGGGTCCCCTAATGACTCGCGTCCGATAGCGGCTGGCATCAGGGAATCTGTGGCCTACGAACTGGAGGCTTCTGGACACTGCATTCTTTTCGGCGTGCTAATGCCACCCGCAGTCCGGGCATATACGCTCCGCATCCTGTAGGGGCACCGAGGACTATTTCGTGTGTGCTCAGCATGTCTTTTGTCTTTCTATTATTGTTCCCTAGTGACGAGCATTATATCTCTCTAGCAATGGCGACCACTCTGGTCTCCGATAAGACATGTTCTCTAATGAACATTTTCGCTCCAGCCAGCAGAATAACACATGCCTTCATTTCTTTCAAATTACCTCTAAAGCGAACCGCACATACCTTGTTCGGTTTATTAGGTAGTAAAACATATACACTTGCGTTTTGAGACATAGAGACAAGGTTCATCCTGTGCTTTTTTATCTTAGTTTTGTGTTTCAGCATTTCGTCAACCATGAAACTATTACAACTGGCCCTACATTTGGTTTTGTCACAAACTAAGAGTTTCGAAATTTCTTCCTGCCAACGCCCTTCAAATACTTGGATTACCCACAATTTTACTGGCAGCCCCCGGGCAGATTACCGCTTTTCCATAGCAGAGTACGTACAGTGCTCTTAATTGTTCACAATCTATTCTGAACGCACTTTAAAACGTTATGATGCACAATAAAGAAAGGTGTCTGATATCTTCGTCAATACCTTCATTCTTGTTGTAGGTAGTAGGCATTCTGTTGTAGGCTCAGGTAGTGTCACAATTTTATAGAATTTAAAGCAACGCACCTGTGAATAAAAGTTTTTTTACAGTTGCTCAATACTATAAAAGTTAGACTTCTTTCCTGAAAGTGTGAATCAGATTTGAATTAAACGCAAATAATATAGTCCCGCATACCTATATGATGTCAGAAAACTGGAATTTCCGGAAGCCTACACACTGGGTGCAACATTATCATAATATGGCTTTGGCACGTAAGAGCACCTAAATTTTATCCTTATGAATTCAAATCATGGAGTGGATGCTCATAATGAGCAGTAGAAATAATATTCCGAATGATAGTGATAAATAAGTAAGTATTGCGCATTCATAAATTGCTGAAAATCAACGTTCCAATTACTAGTGACGCAAAACTCGTTGAAATTGAGGAGCATATTTATTAGCGGCTTGGTAGATAAATGAGGTGTTAAAATCTTCAACACACCTCTCACAATGACCGTTTTGTTGTGTTTTCTTTAACATACAATATACTGTAGACGTCCTTGCTTGGTGCAGTCCAAGAGGCTCTCCGTTATAGCGATGATTGCACAACCATGCCTCACAGCTAATTTGTGTTATGATAATAATGAAAACTGACAGACAATTGTGCCACGGAATGTATAGCGGATGTTCTTAAAAGTAATTGTAACTGAATTGTGAAGAAAGAAAAATACACGAAAAGATAACTTGCCTTGGGCAGATACCACACCTTCGACCTTCGAATGACGTGTCCTATGCTCTACGAACTGAGCCACCATAAGGCCTATCCCCTCCATCCGCTTTATATGTGTGCATTTGAACGTGAGGGCGCCAGCCAGCGCCGCCTCTTGCCCTTAAGGGGATTGTGGGACACTCAATACCTGCCTGTTGGTGTCACGTAGTGATCTTATTGCAAGCTGAGAGTTGACCAATATTTCCTCGCACTTCACCTGAAGGCATCAGGTCTACCAGATCGAGCTTCTCAATGAACTAGTTCATCAATGGCAACAGGCGGCGCTGACAGACGCTACCACATTTAAATGCACATACATACCTCAAAAAATAGACGTGGGGATAGCCACTGTGGTAGCCCAGTTGGCAGTTTATCGGACGCGTTATTTGAAGGCCCCAGGTTTGGTTCATTGGCAAGTTCTATTTTTATCCATTTGTATTTCTTCACAATTACGTTAAAATTACTGCTAATAACATCTGCTATACTTTCCGTGCAATAATTGCGTGTCAGTTATCATCAATATTGGGTACAACGAAAAAAAAACGAGCCTTAAATATTACCCTTCTTTCTTTTATTCATAGTCGTGTCACAAGTAACTTCTAAAAAAAAAGCGTTGCTTGCATGTGTGCAGCGAAGGCCACAAGTCAAAATCTGCTCAAATCACCGCATCAAATTCCGAATGCTACAGCAGTGCAACAATGCGTACAAAACAGAACAAAGGCCGCTTCCCGAGATTCGCGCGTCGTTTGTTAAAATTATCCTAACATTTTAACCGCAGCGACCCGTACACTGTATGTAATAAATTTTGATCTTAAAGCGTTAAGAGAAATATATAAAGTGCATCAGCCCTCCCAGAGTCGAAAAAGGTACATAAAGTTAATCCCCCAACTTCAAGGTATACTGTCGTATTGGTTACGCTGCTGAGATGTGTGACAGCCTTTATACAAAGAAATGACTGAAAAATATAACAAAAATGAGTTAAATGCAATGGTGTCACTATCTCTTTTGTCTTGGCGGAGGGAGGGGTTATTTGTTGTCGGTTCACATGCAAAATAAATTAAGAATATCTGTGAAACTGATTGCTTGCAGCAACTGATAGGCTCATGCAACCAGCACCATGTCTTCTGTTTTCGCCTGCGCATCGACAGGCCTTGTTTCCTTTTTTACTCTAAGTTAAACCATCTGGCTAGGCAATTTCAAGTTCAATTGAAACAAACAGAGAGCGCCTCCAAAGTTCATTTTTTTTGCTTTATCAATAAATCTTACTTCAACATAACTAAAACTTCAGCTTAGCTACGACAGCACCATGCTTTTTTAGAATCTCCTCCAACATTCCTTACACTAAGCAACTTTTTTTTTAATATCATTATCCTCGTTCTTAACGCTCACTGGAGCTTCCATAAGTTCAATGTAGACATTTCTCGATACCGACAAATGGAGGATTCAATGATTCCCTATGATTAAATTCTTGCATACTACCAAAATGTTTGTCTCCTGACAAATCATGAACCTTGCACTTGTGACAGAATGACAGAAAGCCACTAGCATTACATTTGATAGCCTCTGTTTTTGTGAAAATCAATTACGACCAACATACTACTGCAGACATTCACGTGACCGTTGAAAAGATTCGATGATTTAGCTTCATACCAAAGAAAAGGTAGAGAGAATTGTTTGTGGTAGGTGTACCATGAAGACGAACTGAAAGCCACGACCATATGTCTCTTCAAAACATCTCAGGCACTGAAATTTGCGTTGGAACTGTCAGATGGGGAACTTTGCAATTCAACATACGCAAGGCATTGATTTGCTTTCGTCGGTAATTGCATTTTCTGTGCTCAAGTACATTATGCGTAAATTTCTAGGTGAGTGAAATTTTTTTAGCAATATGATATGACTTTCATCACGGAACCATGGCAGAAAAACAAATGAATGAGATCTAGGGTAAAAACAAACTGTGGAATCTTGCGCCACCATCTCTACAACACGCATCGCGCAATAACTTGAACGGCTCCTTGAATGTGGGTGAGAACACTCGAAAAACTTGTTATAAATGATGCGTAGACATTTCTTTGAACAAGCAAAGGTGCCAGCAGAAAGAAAGTGAGCGTTCCTCAGATTATTTTATATTAATGGCTTTGGCACTACCGTAGTGCACCTTCTGACGCATTGCTCTTTCTGGATAGCAACTTAAACTTTCCGGCTATTAGCTGTGTTTAGAAACCCGGGATAAGTGTAGCCATCCTAAACATGTGATGGTGCACTGAACTCGTTTGCTGCTCTAACGTAATTAGTAGGCGTTGTAAGTTTCAGAAGCAAAATATGCAGACACAAATTCCTGTAGGGTTAATTCATTGCCTTCTATCATTCTTCGTTTCTTTGTCACCCCTCCTCTCTTTCCCTTCGATGGCAACATTTCCTTCCGAATATCGTCGCATCACGTAAACATAAGGCCATGGCATGCTTCAAAATGGATCACACAAATTAAATGCTGCTTTTGAAAGTAACTCTCTTGCCGCGTTTAAACAGAATTGATGCCTTCAGGTAACAGGCGATCGCTTATCCCTCGACTCGTTCGCGTATTACGTGCTTCGTGATGCCAGCTGGCGAACAAAGATTACGAGTGACGAGTGACGCTCACAAATGCTCCCAGCTTTGCGTGCGTGTATATAAAAAATCTTCGAAATTGGATGACGACCTGCGCCACTCCTCAATAGGTGGAGCATGGGGCGCGTCATGCGAAGGTGATAGGATTAGCGCCTGCTGGCGGATAATTGTGTTTCCGTACACTTCTCTTTATTCACAGATCTGTCGCACTTGCTAAAATACCGGTTAAACAGTGCAATGAACTTCAAATACACTCTTCTTAGTTTTATTATCTGCTTGTTTTTGTAAAGGTTGGCTCAAGCGAAGCCGTGAGCCAACAAACTTATCTGCTTTTATTCATACTATGCATGACTATATACGTGGGCTGGGACCTGCTTAGCAAATACACACTGTCGTGGATACGTACCCGCCCAAGATGGTACCAAAACCCGTAGTGTACAGGCAAGGCTAACAATCAGCGCTGTCAAAATCATCACAAGGAGGAAATTTAGCTAAGCCAATTGCAACCTGAATATGTTTACTATAGCATGATACTGTCTAGGGGTAAGCTCAATAATGCAAGAACCTGGTGGCGCTGGACCCGTTTGAGCTCATGATATTACTCTACGATGAAGAACGAAATGTGCTTGAACTGGGAGTTCACACGTTCGTAGGTATTTGTGGTAGAAACGACTTAATCAGTTACGCTCGTATAAAGAAAACATCTAGAGAGTCAAGCAATTTTAAGTCAGAAATTTTCACACATCCAAATAATTGTTGTATGTCGTAAAAACAGGAGGGAGTAAATGCGAGTGTAGTAAATAAAGTCATTGTCTGGAGTAAAGTGCTCCCGATGACAAACAAATTTGTGGTACTTTGTCGCTAATGTCATGCTGGGTCTAGCAATAATTTGACACTTACGAAACACGAACCTAACGCAGCAGAAAGGCTTCGGCTGAGTAAACTACCCTACCATCTGAACATTGCTGACTCAAAGTTCATGAAATGCTGTCAATTTTAGGCATATAATTTATCTTTTTAGAAATGCTGCTGATGAAGAAATTTTCAAGGAATCTTCAAACGGTGGGGCTTTCAATATATTGCTGATCGAATGCATGCTTTTTTTTCTCGTAACAGCTGACATTATTATAAAGTGCAGTTCCTTGGAAGAAAAAGAAAGCAAACACAGCAAATGAGTCCAAATCTGCTCTCTGTATACACTTCAAGACATCAGGTCTAGTCGGTTATAATAAAGCCAGAGTATGTAGGTTCCCATGCCTAATTGCAGAAATATTGTGGTGGTCGTTGCCAGTGTCTAGATGTGTACTTGTACATTGATAAGCCATTTTACATAATTTAGGAGTGAAGGTCCTTTCGCAATGTGAGCCATTCTTCGTAGGGCTATGCGAGTATGTATGCATAATAAAGCACTAGTTCTTTCACGGTACAACGATAGAAGAGACACCCGTGTACGGCTCTTTTATTTGTTGCGTGCATTAATGTTAGGCACATTTGCATGGTATTTCCTCCTGCCTATGTTCTAGGCCTCTTCCCGAGGACTCGAGAGAGCATTTCAGTTCCTTAAATATTTAAGATAAGTATCGTCACTCCAGTGCTGGGATTTCCTCCGGTATGTACGAACTAATCTTTTTTTAAACAAATGGGTTTGTTTTAAATCTGGCCTTCTTCTTTCTCTTCTATTACGATTTTAATTAAAGGTCTTTCATCTACGCGAAGCCATTGTTTTTTTCTTTCATTTTTGCCAGATCCACTCACATGCTCCTGGTGATACGATTTGGGACTGACCTTGTATGCCGGATGGCCGGATACTTGAAACGATGACCAATATTTCTTGGGGAGGACCTGAAAATGCAGAAGCAAGCAAATAGGTAAGGTAGAGGCGAAGCGAAATGTTGCGAGGGATTTAGTTTGCTTCATGACAGTCACTATTTCAAAGAGACATGCTCCGCCTGAACCCTAAGACTGTTTTGGGACACTTATCTACAGTCCTAGCAGTCACTGTGTCACTAGCGCGCTTTTCACGTGAATGGCATGGCACGTATATATTATGCACAACTTTTTGGTTTCAATAATATGTAAGTGTTACATTTTCATAACACATGCACAAGGCTCACAAGCGCCTCTGAAGCCTTTTAATTATCTCAATGACGAAACAGTGTCCTTAACGTTGATACAGTATGATCGGCATTTAAAAGTCCGGGAAATAAGTTCAACAGGTGTTCGACGTCCATGGTGTATCCGTTGTGCAGTGGACCATACGCAAGAATAAATGTTCCGGATCCACAGTCATTAAAAAAAAGATCTTTCTGATGTTAAGAACTCAGCCTATAAATGGCATACAATATGCTTCCTGCTGCCTCTTTTAGCTTGACACTCTTCCATTTCAGATTGTGCCTGTTTTCTTTGCAGTACTCACTTTCAAAACGGCATTGCGTGTGTAACTGCGCAGCGTTATTTCAATATGGTCATATATCTCAGTGGCCTAGAGCATCGAGCGTAGGTATACAAGAGTTTATTTTCCAGTCTCTGTATTATCCAAATACATACCGAGAGTAATAACGAAATAAATCATTCCCCGAGAGAAAATCCGGGCTATCATTTTTCCTTATCCTATATGGGATTCCCAATATACGAAGGTCACAACTCTTAAGTATGAGGCTGTCATATTTTCTAATGCCTCCATCTCATTGATACATATTCTCTACAGAAAAATTGATAGCGTTCTCCTCAAATGTGGTTTTCCGGTAGTGTAAAGACACGCTTACAAAAAGGGCACTGCTTTGCTTGGTCATGTATTTTATCTTTACGAACTGAAATGCAATATAAAGCACCTGGGGCCGAATTCACAAAGCTTTCTCTTTGGCTACGCATTTTCTTAGCCAAAAGTTCTCTTATCTGGAGGGATTACTATAGCGCGGGTATGAATTTAACTTATTCGGCACTTAAGAGGGCAAGGAGGACACACGATAGCTCATGAAACGACAAGGAAAGAAAGAAGTGTGTGCCGATAATATCAAGGTAGCACGCAAAGCGTCTAGCATCGAGAGTATAAGATGACAGCCAATGATTTGCTGCATCTAAGTTTCAGTTCCGCGAGCGTCTGCTATAGCGCTTACGGGATGCCGCGTACGTTGTAATAGGCGTTTTGGCGGGCTGTGCAAAGCCAAGCACTCGCCTTTCATCAACGACTGTAGCTAAAAACGAAATTGTTCGATGACCTAAAGTCATCGAGCAATCCATGCACTATCTCGCCAAGTACAAGTAAACAACACTCCAGGTGTACCACATAAATGAAACCATACATAAATCTATGCATGCAATGTTTGAAAATGTGCCTCGAATGTCTTCCCCTATTTAACGCGACCAGTTACCTTACATTTCATTGAAGCTGCGCTGCTACTTAACTAATTCGGTGCAATCTAGCACGGTATAGTGGTGAACGTAAGGGTGTTTTGTACCTATAGTCAAAGGTAGCCTTTGTTACAATATTCTTATTACAAGACACATGAGCGACTTTGGTGCCTGTAGACGAATTGTGCGGAAATAGATAACAGCAGTAATCAAATGAAATTGTGAGCGCAATTTCGCTGGTTCCATGCACCGCAGCATTTTTATAAAGCAGGAATGCGAGAACGTGCATACGCTTACGCTTAGGTATATGTCTACGTAAAATGAGGGAGACTCGTCGGGAGGTGTCTCAGTGCTAATGCTTTTCACAAAACACGGTGCAAATATTTCGCCCAGCGTTGTTTGAGTGCGCAAAGCAAGGGACGTGTATACGAGTCTTGAGGTCGAGAGACGTTATCACACGTGCGAAGAGGATGAAAAGAGAGAGAGACTCTCGTTTCGGCTTCGCGAAAGCTTGAAATTGATAGATAATAAAGACAATTTTCTGGCCCAGCAGACGTCATGGAAAGTCTCCGCAAAACAGGGTCAGATGCTCGGAGAGCATAAAAAAGTGGAGTACGCGTTATATGAGAGTGACAGCCACTCAGAAAGCGAGATGAAGTGTGACTGTCCTTAGGTGTGAGAATCAATGCTAATTAAGAGAGTTGAGTTAATGAGCCAAAACTTTCCTAAATAACGATAATGAAAGCAAACTGAGCATTCATCTAGTGAAAGTGACACTAGTGACAGTGAACTCATAATAGTTGATTAGCGTTGTCACAGGCCGATATATATTTTTATTTTCTTATCCATATTTGGAAAACTATGAGAAGGTAGCCTACGTTAGAGTCGGCTATCGCAACGTCATGACAGTAATGTACAAGAATAAATAGCGCACGGTTATACAATCACACGTGGCGGTTTCTATCTTCTAGTAACCTTGGGAAAACGCATTCTAACTATTTTTTTCTATTTTTGACAAAGTTTCACCGAACGTTTTTGCATTTGGCTTCATTCGAAGGAAGGACGATATATCAGCAATAGGGCGAATGCAAGCACTGCTGCAGTGGACGAGCAGTTACAGCGCTCAACTGCAATCTAGGAGGTACTTCGTTCGATTCGCAGAATCACTGAGCACTTTTTTTTTTTTTCAAGAGGTTGCCTGGCCTGACATTATGCGTGGTGGCGGGTACTAAGTTTTTGAGAAGTAGGCTTTCAAACTTGCTTCTTTCACTTCCCTTTTGACCCAAAAGCGCTGTACTGTGCTCCTTCAAAAATTAAACAATTCAGGGTTCGTAATTTTCTCTTCCATCCTCTCTTATCGCAAAAGTGTCCAGTGCTGAAATACCAATATCATACCTGGTATATTACTTTTCACGTGTTTGGATATTCGACCAGCAATCAGTCTTCACGGTGTTTTGAAGAAAATCTACACATGCAGTGAGCTAACTGCTTGCAGCCAAGTTGACTGCCTTTGTAGGGACACGCTTTCGTGCTAATTTGGTGGGCATCATCACATGCAGCAAGACCAAAGAGCACGGACAGTTAGAGCTGATGAAAACAGAGTGATTAGTTTGTGTCTTCTCTCCCGCTATTTGTCATGCTGCACGCTTCAGTGTAATGTCGCTGTCAATGGTTAAAATTAACTATAGCAGTTAATCGATTTCTGCTTAGAGGGTCCCGTATTGTCCAGAATGGAACAGAACAATGGCAATTTGATTTGTGTGATAAAGAGATACCCTGCTTTTGGCTATTAGAATAAATTTCTAAACTGATGTTTATTTTTTATTTACAACAGTTCCAGTGCAGATGAAAGGTGCATGGACAAAAATTGTGTATTCAGCTTGACTAGGTTTGTGACCTTAATTGTAATTGCGAACCGGTATCACAGTATGCATAAATATCACACACATATACAACCACGGGTGATAGCTTGCTTATTCTGATTAAAATTGAAAGATTGAAATCGACATATTCAACCAACGCAATGTGTACGAGATATGCCATGTAGAGTAGCTATGCTCGAAACTAATCTTCCCAGGTTCGTTCCATTTTACCCAATTTCTTGCCCATGACTGTAGGTTGGTAAATGAAACTTCTTCGAACACACATATTCCGTGTAAGGTTACATTTATTTTTATGCAGTACAAAACAAATTGAAATGTATAATGGCTCAAAAGAGAAATAACTAGAAACAAATTCAGCCAAATCATTACCAAACTTACTCACCAATGATAAACGGATTCTCATTTAAAAGATACATACATACATACATACATACTTACATACATACATACATACCTACCTACCTACCTACCTACCTACCTACCCTACCTACCTACCTACCTACCTACCTACCTACCTACCTACCTACCTACCTACCTACCTACCTACCTACCTACCTACCATACCTACATACATACATACATACATACATAACATACATACATACATACATACATACATACATACACTCAGGTGTAAATATTAAAATGAATGGCTATAAAACAACAATTCTAATACACTCATTTTGAATATACTACAGAAAGTAACTTACGAGAGATATCCACCGGCACTGTTATGTCTGAACACGGTGTTTCTCGAATTATCTCGCAAAAGCTTGATGCATACTTTTCTGCTGCTGCCCAGTGACAAGCAGTTTTTATAAAAAACACAAGAATAAAGCCCTTGACAATGTCATGCTAAATAAAAGGGCTGTGCATCAATATTTTGTACATGTCTGCAATATCACTCTGTTTATTTACATAGCTTGGCTCATTCACAACCCACTAACAAAGCATGTTAGGACACTTGGGCTGAAAGTTGGCACAGCACGAGTAAATTCTAGACAAAACATGAATAATACAATTCTAAGCTACTAAGCTCCTTGATGCAAACAGTGTTTATATTGACAGCTATAGGTGCCATTTCGTTTCCCCAAAACACTTCTCAAAAGTAGAATCAACTTTATTTAGCTAAAAGTTTCTATTCTGGCGCGTCGTGGTGGCTCAACGGTGGAAGCGACTCTTTCGGCCAAGAAAACAAAGACCAATTATTTTTCCAGTTCGTGAATTCACCCCATGCTAACATTGAGGCAGCTGGTAAGAGTGCTTTTGGAGAGAGGAAACCACCACATTCCCACCAGTTGTGGCCTTGGGTAGCTACTTCACTTGGACAAAAATGATGAAAAACACTCCTCAAGAAGACTTCAAAGTTTGCACATCAACACAGTTCCCATACAGCTGTCTATTAGTCTGCTTGAAAAATATTGAGTTTACTGGTGGGCAAAGACTGTACACTATGTGAGGTGATGCTCCAGTGCACTGCATGTATGTCTTGCTGCTGGCCTCAACTGCGATGTTGCTCAGCACATATGTGTAAAATAGCAACTAATACTATGCCACTGCAAAGTAATTATGTGTCATTTGCATGAAACAGGGACCACAATAAAAGAACATAACAACATTAGCCTTCACAAAGTTCAAAAAATGTAAATAAATTTCCACAGAGTTTTCACAGTTCATCTGAGGATAGTAATATTGATTGTAAACACATTCTTACTTCCACTAACAAACTATTTTAAGATGCCAGATTCAATATTAGAGTATACCAGCACTTTTGTAGGGCTAAACAATTGTACAGGCACCTAGAAAAACACAAGCGAATGCATGGTATAGCTACATATAAAAATAAGTACTTTTATTTCTAGTCTGAGTAGAGCTGCATAGATGATAAGTCACTTGTATTACATTATGAACAAACCTATCCGAGCAAAGTATTTATTTAAAAAGTTACACTTACACAGTAGATAAGTAGACTGTTGAAGGACGGACAGGCAGTGAATAATACCCAAGCACTAAAATCTTCTGTTAAGATATACTAAGAGTAGTGATGATCTACTTCCTTCCAAATAAAATAATCCACATAGATTCACTTCCCAGAGCTTATACACTCATGGCATCATTGGTGCTATACAAATGAGTGTACACTGAAGGATTACATCGACTAAGTACAGGATTACTGCATCCATGGCTTTACTTCTTGTACTACAAAGAATGCAGACACAGTTACCCTTGGCGACGATGGATGCTGTGATTTCTGGCATGTAAATGTAGAGGCATGCAGGCACTTAACACACATGTTAAAAACTTCAGATCAAAAATATTTGCCCACTAACACTACAGCAGCCTTTAAATTAGTGTCATAGTTTGGAATCTTCCATGCAAAATTTAAATAATTTTGAATGCATGCAAATGAACTGCTGAATAATGCACTGCTAAGAAGTTAAGCAGCAGCTGCTCCTGACATCACAATGTGCTCTTTCTGCTGTTGTAAACTTTGAGCAGGAGAACAGTCACTGGCAGTCCCTTTATACTTGTTGGTCTTCTGTGCTCTGTTGTTGATACACTGTACATGACCGTGGAGCACCAAACCCCTTGTTACTGCTGGAACTTATAAAAATACAGATCATTGTTACAACCATGCTACATGCAAGAGTGTATAGTTGTCAATTATGTGCTCATATTTACAGATATTGTATTTTCAGAAACCAATGACAAGCCTCAAAACACACACACACAAACAGTGAAGACTGAAAATATATTTATTATGATACAAGAGCAAAACTACAATGTTATAGATGAAGGCATGAAACTTCTGCCAGACATAAAAAGCCGATAAAGTTTCTTCTATTTTGACTTTACACTAGGTGCGAGAAGCAGACCACAAATAAGTTCACTAAGAAATACAAGTTAGACTGCATTACAACGCAACAGCCAATGTTCCTAACTTTAAGGCTGTCTAACATAGCCAGCTCACCGTACTGCGTATAGGAGCAAATGGGCAGTCTAGAAGACACAAATAACTTGTGGATTATGAGTGTGCTTGTTGCTGACATCTAATATTCTAAATGAAGAAAACCTTTCAAAAATGCACTTCATCAGGGGAAATAATCATACGCAACAAACACAACGGGCTCCTACGGGTGCCACCAACACTCACCATTATTGTTGATACCAGTGTCTTGCCGGATGGATAAGCTCCGTCCTGCACAGAACACCAAAGGAGCGCTCCATGACTTGGATTGCATGTGTGCTAGCTGCATCGCTCTGCTGCTGAAATAGGCTAGCCACAGACAGAGAAATGAGAAGCCATGGCTTTGAAACACACTGAACGTCACCTTTAGAGATCAACAATGCATACTTAGGTCAGGTACAACTTGTAGAAAAATATATATCACTATGCAATCGTGGTGAACATGTTCGGCTGAAACATAAGCAACAGCACTGAGAGAGAAAAAGCTACATTAGGTAAAAGATGCAGTTACTGGCCCTATGTCATCTGAAGCTTCTTCAATAGGTCTTTCTCCTTACAAGTTGTGAACAGCCAGGCAATTTTCACCCACTTGCTATTTCCTTCCAGAGCACTTGATCCACAGAGGGAGTCACAAGCTCGAGAGCTCAATAAGGAATCAAAGTATTTGTGCTCGTTTCAAAGCACAAGCTTTTGAGCCTCAGATTATTGGAGTTTCATTCATAAGCTGCAGGCTTTCAGCTTTCAACATTCTCAATTATCTTGCAATTTAGTTCTATAAATGTTGAATAAGAATTATGTGTAAAAATATTACAGGTATCCACTGAAAGCAACCATGCTTGGGTTTTCAATTTGTGCACAGTAAGTGGTGTTCACGTAATCGTATGTATTAAAGAAAAACTAACCTTGCAGCCAGCCGTTAGGCAGTTTTGTGTGCTCGAAGCTCCCAAGCAGATCGCAGTCCTTCCAGATGAGGCTGCCATGCATGCTTCCACGCCCCATCCGCTGAATGATAACAGTCCCAGCAGGGACATAGGCTTGCATAGTTAGGGAGAACGCGTTCTTCCTATTTTTGTACAGGTGCTCCAAGTAATGATGAGGATTGATGTGCCAGAATGTTCAACCGATGAATCACAGGACCTTAACAAACCAATTTCTGCGATCTGTGAAGAGCCAAAAACGAGATATTTCAAAACAATCATTAAAGCACTCAATTTAATACTTATTTGAGGAAGCTATCACTTCGTTAATGTGACCAAAATCTGTTATAATCACTTTGAAATAAACTGAAGCCTCATGTAAAATTTACATACCACAATATATATGTCCTACTGAAGTATAGTACTAGCACAGTGGTAATCGTATATAGAACTAATTTTCCAAAATAACATAAATTTTTTAAGTGCAACCTGGCTTCTGAAAAATAAATTCACATTAACTTTCCAACTATCAAACGTGGTCAATCGACAGGCCCAACCTCATAATCAAACAAGAGCTCACTTGTATCAAATCACAAAAAACTTTTTATGTATTTGCTCCATAATATATGTATGTATATAACAGTAGTAGTATAATTTTCATGCTTCAACTTACCATAGAGAAACATTACATTTGATGGGCTTAAAAACTTGCACACGTTATAGAACTGCGTGAATTATAGTACTGGTGAAATTTAGTTCTGCAAGGTGAACTCACCGATGGCAGCATTTAGTAGCCGTCGGTGTCATGAGGAACCAAGTACGGCCAACAGGCAAAGGGCATCTGCAGATTGGAAGCTGCCAATGACAGCAATGAAGGGCTGGCCAGGCGTGCACGTCCATTGATAAAGTGTAAGAACTGGCCATGACCGGCTGTTGTCAAGGCTCTAGTGCCATGAAAAACGATGGCCAGACGAACTCGGAAACCTGTAGTTAGGCGATATTGGCCTACAACTTCATCCAAAGCAAGGCACCGGTGAAATCTTTGCTTTTTCTGGGGGCCAAAGGGAAGCTTGACGTTCACGGGCTCTCGCTGCCACATAGAACTCTCAAGTTGTTACCGAAGAACAGTCTAGGCGCGCTTCCAAAGTAACACGATCCACAACAGAATGTAGCATCTCCCAGTTTTGGTTGATCACATCACAGCGCTAGGAATATGGTTATCACAAAAAGGAGAAGTGACGACTTAATAAACAAAAGCGCCAAGCTGCCCCACCACAACTTCGCCGGGCAAAACAGTTATCAACGCTGTCTTTCAATTTTCGGTCACACGAGCACAGCTTGTTCACAAGTCTTGGAACGTCAACACAGCACCACTATTCACAACGAACATAGTTTCACTCCCGAACAGTACATTGCTCTCAAGTAAATAGAAGCGTACGGGCTAACTAGTGGCGAAGCAAGAACCGAGCACGTAGTTCATACGTTTCCGTACGTACTTGGGGTCACTCAAGTAACGTGTCAAAACGCTGTCAATCCGAAATGTCGCACAGCACCCAACTGAGAGACTGGAAAGTCAAGCGAACGAACTGTTACCGGCACACAAACACACATTGCAGGCTTCTCGAGTGCTAGTTGCCGTCGATACATCGACGCCGATCCCCGCTTGATAACCACACCGACGCACAGGCTTCGCTGCGCTTCACCGTACACCATTGCACTGCCACAGCTTTCCGCACTGCTCACACGCACTGAAAGAGCTGCTGTAATCACAACACATCCGGTCAAACGCTGAAGTAACTCGTGCGAGAAGCATTTGCTGAAAGTCGCACCGACCGATATGTTGTTTACGACGCCATGTTGTTTTCGACAACTGCACCGCACGTAAGAGAGCTCTTAGAAAGTACTTGCACTATTTTCACGGCGTGAAAAAAATTTTTCTTATGTGCGAGGGGGGTGATATGACAAACAGGACAGGCGTGCCAGATGAAAGAAGTGTTTTGGCAACGTCACGGAGTGAGCTGATGTAGAGGGTATTGCTTCACAACCAATCACAAGCTGTGCCTGTCGGCCAAGCCGTCGTCTGCTCGCGTTTGTCGTCTGCTTCGATCAGAGCATGCGACAGGGGATTCGCCTTCGCAACGCTATTATTCTCAGGTCAAGTGGTCGCTGCGTCGCACAAAATACATGTCAGTGGCTCGTTCTACCTTTGAATGATTTTCGTGCGCCAAGTTAAATGGCTGGTAATTGACGCAGGGATGAATTCAGCCAAGGTTTGCACCAGAATCGTGAGGGTTTGCGTATTTTCGGTGTCACACAAAGTTACTAGGGTCATTTCATTCCAATTGCTTGCCATATTATCATGATTTATATCGCTGTCTGAACAGTGAGGGTGAAGATGCATGATTTGTTTGTAGTTCCATGCGTAATCATGCGCACCCCTAATAGGCTTTGGTTTACAAAGTACGCTTTGTTCCAGATCGTCCCAAAGTGTATCGACAGCTGTATTTCAGAGATTGCAACCATTGGACAGTTAGAGCCAATGAAAGTACACTAGAGCACAAACTTTATGGACCACTCACTGAAAACTTCCTCTCATTTTTATTTCCTATAGCGTGCAAAGAATGTGCTCCCATTAACCTCTTTGGTGGTAATTTCCACCAATGAGGCAAGGATCTCGAGTCGCACTTTTAATTGGATGAGATGGGGCGCAACACAACAACATAACAAATAAGGTTGATCCTATGTCATGTCGCGTTCGAATGCACCGACCATTCACGTATCACATTGGTTTTCATCCAACCACAAATCTTTACATGCGTAGTTTTATGCCATTGATGCCCAATAGAATTCTTCAATTACTGCGACTTCGAACTTATTGGACGGTGGTGGTTGTCAACACCATCCACTGCGTACAAGGGAAACAACACGCGAAGCTCAAAGGGCCGAAAGAAATAAAAACGCACCAGCAGTCATCAGGCAGCCCTTAATGGGCGTGAATTAACTCAAAACCAGCCAGGGCACCAAAGTATACCGCTGCGGCAGCAGGTTCTAAGTAGCCAGATTGTTCCTAAGAGTGGTCCGGACCACTCTTAGGATTTTCTCTCAGCCATGCTGTTTTTACGCACAATTTCGCTTCGTGAATCCACTTACGAGCACTTTTCAGTGACGTAAGCAAATATAGCAACTGCATCACCATCGCTGACATGTTCCCGGACAGTCACAGCGCGCTTTATTTGCAGTGGCCGATGTGACAACTATGGCCTCTTACGACGTTTTTTCGTTTCGTGAATCGACTTACGCCACAAAATTTCTCTTGCGCAAAAATGTTTTCGTAAGTGAGTTTTGTGAATCCGGGCCCTGGATATTGCCTGCAAAAGAAATATCACAATTTACATCACCCACCAGAATCTCTAGAAGTACTTTCTGATCACCTCCAAGAATAAATGGCATACTAATATTTTAAAATATCAAAACTAATATAGCAATTTGGTTTAACTATGCCTAGCAAGAGATCGCTGAAGCCCCGAGTTCAGGTTGTAAGTTGAAGTGGCTGTTTGCTTTCACGGTGTTTGCGCGTCGTTATCATTTACCAAAATACGCGCAACCTTGTAGAGGCCAAATATATAATTTACGTAGCAGGTGTTTTGAAAAACATTTTGTATACTGTTTTGTCCAGATTTTATGTGAAAACGTCTTGTATTTATGTTACCAAAGAATGGCATAAAGAATAAGCTGAGTTATGCGGCTGCTAGGATAGGGTCCTTCAGACAATTTACGTTTGATTTTGTTCCTTCTTTTTTTCGGGCCCTTAGTTCCACCTAAGCTTGGGAACTTTTTGCAACAACCATGGCTTATCCTTCTCCTTTGTCATTGCTTTCATAGAAGCGTTTGACGATATCAGTCACCGATGACAATCTTCTGTGAAGTGAGGCGAAGAGAAATGCAGTCACAAAATACAAATGACCGTCCAGTAGGCGAGCGCTCCATGTGTCGGTACTACTTCACAAAAACGCCATCTTGCACAAAGGAGAAAGAAGGATAATCCGCGTTGCGCTTTTGCACTTCTTGGCCGCGACGCGCAAGAGATGACGACCAGGCCGTTGTGTTTGCCGTGACTTATTGCACGTTGAATGCGATCAATCCTGACTGTCCGCACATTCAAGCAGTTCGAAATAAATAAAAGCAAAACGACTCGATCGCGCCTTAATCTGCACTTTTTGTGTTTTCTTCCCGACTCGTCTTTGGGTCGAGCAGAATGGTAATTTTCTGTTCTTTCTTTTTTGTTGGTAATATTGCTACAATTCGGCTTCCTCACTTCTTATCCGGGACTTTAGAAAACGGCAGGCGAAAGTTTTTGCGCTCGTTGCCCTTTGTCCGAAACCATATTGCCCTGAAATAAATAAATAAATAAATGAAATATCTTCACGTTTCGTTCATCTTCCGCTTCCCTTTGTGGTTCGAGATTCGCAACATTTCGTTTCCTTGACGCATTCGTGGGTCCTAAGAAAGAGCAGCGGTGCGTATACGTTGGCGCTTTTCCGTTCGTCTTGCTGGTGCGTGAGAATCTGTGTGTGTCTGTGTACAATCTGGGCAGGTCGCGGTCGTTGTTCGAACGCCCTTCCGGGCGGCCGATACACATGTGCGCCAAAATGACGCCGCCGCAGCAGTCGGAACAATGGTACCACCATTCTAGAGGCTGGCCCGCCTATAGCGTTATTAGGTTCGTTGTTCTCTTTAGTTCCTTATCATATACTCTTTATAACTGTGGCTTGTTCTTTTTGTAGCTCCTGACGTTTCTGTGGTTGTTACAGCTGCAGCTGTTCCCCTGTTCTAGCTGTTTGGTGTTGTTTCGTGTACACTATATTGGACGATTTGTTCTGAAACCTCCACACGATTGTTTACCCGGTGTAAACGTAGTGATGGGACAGAAACTTCGAGATGTAGATACAGATTGTATACAATTTATCAAAAAAAAAAAGATACAGAGAGAATGGTGCGGCACAGACGCTGAAACTGTGAAGAGTTACACCAAAAAGTTATAGATTAATTGTGTGTTTTCAAATTCCCTTTGATCATAGCAAGTCTGGCTCCCGTTTATGCTAGTTTTAGCATCAAACTTTTCTGCTACGAACGCGTAATGCCGAACTGTGTTATAGCATACATGTTAATTAGTTTTCAGCGTATGATATTCCAGCAGCTGAACATTTATGTGCGTTTTGTGGTGTTTGAAGGACTTGAAGAAAGTTGCTGCTGGTAGCCCTAGGTAGTCTTGTCAGCTGTACTAGTATATGCGTATTTGAGCTTTTAGTTTTTGCTCAGTTTCTCGCAGAATTTTTTTAGTTTAATGTCGTGCTTTTTGCGCTTGTTGGCAGTTTTAGAAACCGTAGAGCTATTTTAGTTATATTCACGTTCATCAATGGCACGCTTATCAGCTATTTTGCAGTCGAGTGTTGAAGGCATGACCACCAACAAGTAACTTTAGTAATGCATAACGAACGTGGACTGCACCTAACGGAGACTACCCTGGAGACAATGTTAAAAAATAATTATGTGGTTTTGTTCATACTTGCGCGCCATTTCGCTCTGCCAAATAATTATTCATTTTCCGTACTCCCATTTCTGCGCGAGTTACACCTATTTTTGCTTCTATTGGGACACTGCGCGACGAGCTCTTCGCCTCTTGTTTTTTTTTGCGATGCATATTTGCTTGTTTGTTAGCTAGTATCTGGCAACTCCCGCCCCAGCGCTTTACGTAGGTATGTGGTAGGAATACTGAGATACTAACTCACCGGCGTTTTCGTTTCGCGTGCTGCCACTGCGAATCACAGAGGCTACACAGAAATAAGAGCGTGGTTTAGACATGCTCTACGAGGTACCGCTGTAACCTGAGCTGCTAACAATAATTGCTTTTAAGCGGCGGTAAACTTATAAGTTCTGACGTTTTCCGTCTAATGTATTAGTTCTGCAAGACATTGTTATTTTAAATTCAATGTTTTGTTTAGTGTAATGCCCACCCTGCCCAAAGCCTCATATCAGATGCAGGCAGTACTTCTAAAATAAATAAAAATAAATTTATCAATACCTCATCGATTTATTTTCATTTCTTGTACTTGTAGGTATTTGACCATTATCGTCAGTAATGTTATGCTCTCCTATTGTGTGTATTCAATTTCCTCTAAATAAAACCACCATAATTGATCTCAATTAAAAAAATTCTCAGAAAATTCTTAAACACCTAAATAAGTGCCCGATTGAATATGCTTGACAAGTAACGGAAATGGCAAACAAGTCTTTTGTATGCAACTACGTAAAGCATGATTAGTGGTAGAGAAATATTTTCTTTTTATAAATTAGCGCGTTGTTGGTAAATCCACCGATACAATTCACTGATATTCTTCCTTTACTGATGTAGTAAACAAATGGTTCATTATATTCTAAGATTTGTGCAGTACGACCACGCAGACTATGAATCGACAGTCTAGGGAACTAATATAGAAATAACAATCACTGCGTCATGCGCTATTTTTTCCACTACTGGTGAGGCTCACTTGAACACAGCGTTCTTCCTTTTTTTTTTCGAAGTAGTTAAATATAACTACGCCACGCAGGTGACCCTTACGGCCAGACAGTTTGCTCTTTGTACGTACGTATACGAGAAAGAATAGGATCGATGTTTAGACTGAACTGTCAGATGGGACCTATATAGTGCGTCGCTGTCTAAAATTAACCGAGGCCTCTTAGTGGTCGTTAAGCGTGCCTGATCCACGTAAGCGCTCCTCTTGCTAAATAGAGGAGTGTACTTGCACAAACAAAAGAAGTCTATCGGCAAGCAAAAGCAAAAAGCAAATTCCTTTTACTGTCTTCCACGAACCGAAGTATGACGCAAATGGAGAAAGGTCTTATACAGATAGCTTACAGATATACTGCAGTTGGGAGGTATGTGATTCTAATAATAGATATTGACCGTATGCCACGGCTTCGAAATGCGATCGTTTGGGTACTCACTGAATATCTTATTTCGTAAATTTTTAAACAGGGTCATGCTACAGGGTGATTTGTGGGCGCATTTTTACCGTATTAATTCTTATTTATTCGTTGCTGTACAGATAATGAATACTGTAGCGCCATGGCTAAATTTTAGGATGCTACCGATACAGGGTACCTCCACGAAGTATTATTTAAAACTAACCTTCACCCGAGATAGGTAATATTTTCTAATTTCGTGGCACTTGGTTTCAGCCTTCTCCTAACAGCATATCGGTTTAAGCTGGGCCTTATGTGTGCAGTGCAAAAGCCACTTATAAAAATAGAGAGCAGCTCTCTGCAGCTTCCAGACCATGCGAGGAGAGCAGCTCACGTCTATGGGACCTTCTCACAAAAACCTACACGTTTTTAATACGTCTTATATGCAAAGTTACAGTGCAGGGTGGTGAAGCAGAAATTTGTTTTCATGCTTAGCTCTCTGTTTCTCCGCACCACACACACACACACACACACACACACACACACACACACACACACACACACACACATATATATATATATATATATATATATATATATATATATATATATATCTTTTCGCAAATTACTTCATCACAAGTCATTAATAGTATAGCAAATTGAGAAAGTGAGAACGCGAAGTGCAATCTACTCCTCCTCCTCCACTTGGAGTGGAGGAGCCGATACGTAACATACGCGCAGAAGGGTCAAGGAAGTTAGCCCCAGCTTTGACGAAAACAAGTTTCTCGTCACCAGCATTCCTCTCCACCTTCTTGTCTTTTTTCAGATACTTTAACAAGAAGACTAATGTAAAGTTGAGGAAAGTGAGGGTGAATATAAGGGGAAGAGGAGAAACAAAGTATGGTTTATCAATGAGGGGAAAGGATAAGCCAGGCTGAGGAAGAATGATGAGGCGGAAAGTTCAGGGTGAAGCAGAGCCCATTTTTTTCGTATATCTCAGAGTCGCGAAAGGGAAGTAAAGATGTTCACGAGAAAAGCAGGTGGCAGGAATGAAGCATAACATAACATTTCTTTTATAGTTTTGAAAGCGGACCAAAAATACATCATCTCCCCGAAAGAGACAATGGTAAAATGCAGGACTTCGCAGTTGTGCAGCACGAGCAGTCTGTTTTTTTTATTTTCAATCTAGAAACTCGCTAGCAGAGGCAGCCTGCATCGGCTTTGGGAGACACCACGAGCATAGAGTTTCATAAAATTAACTATAGGGGACTCTTTCGCAGCGGTTGTTCAGTGACCATGGGAATGATGGGTAGTACACACATTTCCCCAGTCTTTGTACTTGCGGGCGGCAAACCGTACTTGTGGCTTCGTTTATTGCTGTGTTTCAGTTTTGTTTTGAAAAAAATGATTCAGCTCTTTTGAACTTCGTGACGCAATTTGGAAAGGTAAGTCTAAAAAAAAATAACGTGGTGAAGCGCAACCACTGTACATTTGCTCATTTTGGTTTTGTGAGAAAACAGCTCAAAGCCATACGAACACACACGGAGCCAAAAGCAGGCCAGAAGTACGAAGATTAGACAAATGTGTGTACTACCCATCATTCCCATGCTCAAGCACCAGCGTAGCTCAGTGGTAGAGTTCTGGGCTGGTACCTGCAGTGGAGCCGGGTTCGATTCCCATGCTCGTTGAAGCGCCGTGCGTTGTAGCTCCCATATACACTAGAGCCAGAGTTCCCTCCAGTGTTTATAGAAAACTATGACCACTATGAGGAATGCCTGGAGGAGAGAGGGGAGTGACTGTAGGTTAGCAGACGTTCCCTGTGCCAGCATTGCGAGGCAGGAAAGGAAAGTGTAGAAGAAGAGAGGGAGGGAATGCGCATGTGCACTGGGGGAGCGAACGCAAGCAGGTGGTAGGAGAGACGGGAAGAGAGTAACGCGCAACTGTTGGACAGAGAGAAGGAGGGAAGTCGTGAATGCGTAGTGTAAGTGCGGACGCCGGACGCGTGACATACCCGCGAGCAAGAGATGCGTCGCATTTAAAAGCGTAGGGGCGGGAGATTACGGGAGAAGGGGATGCCACCAACTCCACTGTTTCCTCAGTCTTGTCACCACTATATATGGGCCGTGCTGCCCCGATATGGTTTTGCTTGCTTGATGCGTAAGTCACACAGGTTAGTGCAGAGCCCATAATGGATGAGGGTCGCGTGATTAAATTAGGCTAAAGAAAAGCCGAAGAACTCAACAAATTTCGCAAATTAGATTACATTTCCTCGGTAATTTAGGATAACAGCTGCTTAGAAAGTCTCTAAGTGCATAATTTCACCAGTAAATAAGTGCATACTGCGAAAATTTGCAGTGCCAAAGCTAAATAAAAAAGCAACCATAATATAATGAGCATATTCCTTCCTAAGCAACAACTATAGTATAGTGGGGACTTGAGAATCTTATTTAATGTGAGCTTGACAATAAATACAACATATGGAAGCTCAAGGATAGAGAATGGTGTGAAAAGCTAAAGCTGTTTGATGATTAACTACATAAAATATGGGATAGACACCTGCACTTTCATAATTCAGAAAAAAATTACAGACTAGTATTCAAAAAAAAGAAGCGCGGAGACTACTTGCACTAACAATAATGGTGTACCTCCGTTTGAGGCAGTGTAGAAATATTGTTGCTGAATTCACCGTAAATTTCGCTAAGAACCACCAGCTTTTCTACGAAAGCACCAGTATTTATTGAACACCGGCTACTTTGATAAAATTGCAGGTGCGCTAGTTAGCTTGAAATAAAGCAAGCAGATGGTTGGCGACCTCCTTCGCAGCACGGATGGTTTCGGCTTGGTGGATGGCAGGCAGTTTAGCCCGGACCACGAACTATAGTGAGTATATATCTGTTCCTGCCGACATGTATACTCAGCGGGTTTCAGCCGACTACTGGCTCTGAACCCACAAGGTATACCCATTGCCGCGATCACGTAGAATTGTACAATTGCATCTTCCTCAATGTGGGACCTGCTTCACCGCACTGGAAGAAAACAGTCGGACAAACGACAAACCAGAAAAAGAAGGACACACACAGAGCGCTGATTTGCAACCAAAACTTCATTCTTCAAAACTCGCATGTTTGCCTATGCAGTAGGACAAAAAAAGAAATAGCGATAGTCCAATATAAATGAAAAAAAAAACATAAAAATATTCTCAAAACGCGTGCAATCAACCAGATAAAAAGACAATATACTTTCTTGAAAGGGCAACTGAAGGCCAATATACTCAAACATGCATCCCCCAACCAAGATATGTCCAGGTCCTCCAGTGCTTCCCGGCTAAGCTGTTCCCCGTGACGCTTGACAACCGCGCATAAATTAAAATCAGGGCCACACCCACAATCTCGGCAAGGAAACTCTCGGTGGCCAGACACCGCCGAGAAAATGCTGCAAGCGTGTTCCTTGACACGCTCAAACATCACCCCGTTAGGCGTATGTATCGTTTGCCACAGGACAATGGCAAAGAATACACCACGCCATAAATTCATGGAAAGAAGCAGGAATCGAATCGTGGCATTCTACGTGGCAATGAATTATTCTACCGCAGAGCCATCCCAGCCATGGGAAATCTTTTTAAAGTACACCCTTATGTTCGTGTAACGTTAATTGTGGTTGCAGTACTGGCTATCCAATTGTTAAAACATTATGTACTTGTATGATACAGCCTAATACAGTCATGTCGGGTTAATGTAAAGACTAGGAGCCATCCGCTGAAGTTTATTTCTGTAGCAGCGTTGAGGGCTACGATCTCCTCCCACACGAGCGCAAGCAACTGTCCTTCATATAAGGATAACGCTTCTGGTATTGCTAACATTCACGTTACAGTTGGCTTTGTTACGCAACTATAAAGAACTGCTAATATAAAACATACGCGGCTGTCAAACGTATATGAGTTGGTGGATATTTACATATTTTCAGCTTCACTGCATAACCTCTTGCTCAATAATAATAAAAAAAGCACATTCACCTTCAATTCGCATTCTTCGCATAACATTGATTCCCAAGGTACCTGGGATCTGTCCAATTTTTTGGCACTTTGCACTCATCTTGCGTGCATTTTTTTCCGTGCTTTCTTAGAGCTTAAGCAGCCTGCAGCAGATTCCAAGCTGATTGCCGTTCCTAAAGTGATATTTCAATCTGCTGCGATTTCATTGCTTTGCCTTTGTGGTGAGACTGCGATTTTGTTCAGAAACGTGAGTTCTCTCCCAATAAAATGTAATAATTTGTAGCTAACTAAGGTACTTTTGTTTTCACCGTCCTCAGTTGATATCATGCTAGCACATCTCGACTTGAACACTTACAAGAGAGTCAACAATGCCTTTTGCAGCTATCTTTTTTTCTATGTGGTTATTGGGATAAATTACACGTACACATCGTTATAACTAATGTTTCAATGTTGCGTTTCAGTGGGCAAGGACTTGGCGTTTCAATAAGCACATGTGAAATGACGCAAAGTATAGCAAGACGCTTCAAATTGGAACCAAACAAAAGAAAAAAAAACGGACGCAAGGTTTCATCAGTGTTTAAATTAAAATATTTGAAGCGAAAACTAGCGGGACACAAAAGAGGGGACAATCATGTGCATAAAGACTCCTTTCTATCCCGTTAGTTTGCGTTGACAATACTTCAGTATGACTACCAAAGCCCGCCTTTCAAACCTTCTGCGATTTACCACAGGGCTTGTAAAACAATTAAACCTGAACACAGTTTTTCAAAGCGGCAATCTCCATTGGCGGTCCCAATTTGGTGCTTGTAAGTAAATAAAAACGAAGTGCCAGAACGACCTAAGGAGGTTGGCAATGCGGTGCATCTGACCTGATTTTACGCATAATCTCTGCGCAAGCTGTAGACGACGCCATATTGTGTATTCTCTCCTGATATCCGTTGCATATTGAGCAGTCCCTAATGCTTCATATCCAATATTACACAACAGAGATGAAGCCAAATGTACGGAACATATCGCGGGGAAGCGCATTTGCAGCGCAGCGAAACACACGCGATGTGAAATGTGGGCGTACTAGCAATTCTCCGGTTACAAAACACGCGAACCTCCTCCCGTCGTATTAGTGGTACTGAGTGATTTATTGAGTACACCGACTGGCAGTTTAGCGGCTCCTGACATGGCGCACCCATTAGACAACACAACCCACTGTCTCACCCTCAAAGCACGCGATGCATGCTAGACCACAAAGGTGCCATATACAAGTTGCCCAATTTTTACGGGACCCGTGCCATTTGCAGTCACCGTCCTAACCTTTCAACGTCAACGGAAAAGCATTGAGAGCCGTTTCTGACGAATATGATGTAGAAAGACGTCGTCGTGCCTATCGTTTTGTATACGATTAGGTCCTGCAAAACTGCACCACAGCAGTGCATAATAAGGGTTGACTAATAATACACGTTTGCTTGAACCATGTATCAATAATTACTGGTGCCTCATTACATAATTATCTTATCTTAACTGTCAGAGTGAAAGAGTTGTGAGCTGCTTGAAGAAAATGAAACACTCATTTTATGCAAGGCAATACAAGGGGATCACATACAGAGCGCGCGCGCGTTGAACCGAACAGTGTTTATAACTTGACAGCTATGACAGAAGCAGTCAAGAAGGCCCTGTGCTCTTGCCGTGACCAGCTAAATACCTTCGATGCATGTGTCATTGCGCTATAGGCCCCTGTAAAGTGGCCGTTTTCCACTCCACTGTAATACGATTTGTTGCGGCGCAACAAATATGCTGTTCCACTGCTCTACTTCTATCATTCACCGCCTAGTAGTTCTGCAGCGCGGTATAGCAAATCTTCTAAAATTAGTTATTCTCGATGCGTATTGTTTTTGTTCTCGCATTCGCGTGAACCCGCACATGCATCAGTATATCGGGACATCAACGAGTTCAAGCAAGATGTTTACTTTAAATCTCCCGCGCGTAGTCCCACTCTCATCCTCCTTACTTGCTCTATTCCCAACTATCGCAACTAATCCTTTGAGGCTCTCTGTGATATCGCACCGCACTTGCGATTCTCCTATAAGAGGATGGCAGAAATTAACCAAACGGACGTCGCCTGTTTCGTAACATGAGCAACACAATCGAGACATACGTTTGCTACCGAGTTCACGCGTGGCCAAGCATATCGCAGAAATTCACGCGCTAAAAATTCGCAGTCGTGCTAGCAGCCGCACAAAAGAC